>JAVKPL010005452.1:0-10705 GCA_032173675.1 Gastrolobium villosum | reverse complement strand
AGACCCTTCATTACTGTCTGATGTGATTAATGCTGAGTGATTAGATTAGGCAATATTCAAGATGTTCCTACCGTAATCTTATAGGAAGATTATGATGAGATTTTCTATATTACCCCGAAATGTGTGGTGATGCAAGAAATTTCAGTTATTTCATGTTAGATTCTCATGGGGCCTCTAACTATGACATCCTAACCGCTATAGAAGCCTATATTTTTATTTTATTTTTTCTATTTGCACGATGAACGAAGTTTCCTCTTCCCGAATAATACATTACATTACATAACTTGTCGCTGACTAATATTTTTTAGAAAATGCCATTTGCTTAATTATGCCGAAAATTGCTTGATTAGAAGTGGATACTGAATACGGACCACGGACTACATAGAATGTTATTTGTCCTGTCCTTAGTAAGTATTCATCAGTTATATGTAATTTCCACCGCCAGAAAAAATTCGTATAGCGACATAATTGTTATGGACATCTTGTCATTATTTTCATCATCGTAACTATTTTCCGTTACAGATTCCCTCGTTAAGGTTTGTAATATGAGGAGGAATATTCTTACTACCAAAATCTTCTACTACCAACTCACTACCTATCTAATCACCACTATTGGATCAAATTTCTCTTTCTCTTTCTTCAAATTTTTTTTAATATTCTCTCTCTTTGATGATTAGATAGGTAGTAAATTAGTAGTAGAAAATTTTGGTAGTAGGAATATCCTTCCTCATGTAATATATCCTATCCTTAAAAAAAGAAATGCTTTCCTTTCTCCCCAATTTTTTTAAAGAAAAAATAAGTCTCCATAGACATTTGTTGCTTTATTGTTTCTATTATGCTGACTTCTCTGTTTTTTCCTATATATTTCCACTTCTGCTTTAAACTTTGAAGGTCCCCCCTTCTCTTGTTTCTGTCCCTGCAAACTCTTTGCTTTATAAAAGCAA
Organism: Gastrolobium villosum; assembly: GCA_032173675.1. Lineage (NCBI taxonomy): Eukaryota > Viridiplantae > Streptophyta > Magnoliopsida > Fabales > Fabaceae > Gastrolobium > Gastrolobium villosum. Next base: position 9,761 of record JAVKPL010005452.1, on the reverse strand, counting down.
ATATTGACTCCATAGGACCACAAGTCCAGTCCACAACAAGTACATTCGCAACCATTTATGAATGGAAAATAAATATTTAAGAGTGAGGTGCTTCACAATTCTTGCACGGATAGATTTACACGAGAGTACAATTATGATAATTTTTTAAAAAAATTTCATATGGGTTTTAATATTTTTATTTATTTAGATTTTAGTTTCAAAATAAACAAAAAGCTCACAATTAGATACATAAGGAAACGATTAAAGTTAAGAGCCGTCTGGTACAAGGTTTATGTTAGGATTACTGAGAAACTGAATATTTCTAAATTTTTTATTTCCGGATATTATCGTAAACTGAATGTTTTCATCATATTTTTTAAAATCGAGATTCCCGAATAAATAAAAATTTCTCTTTTACCGAACCTCGCCTAAAACTGCTTACCCAAAAAAAGTTAAATGTAAAACTTTTTATTCTTATACATATATGTAAATTGATCACCTCTCTTTCTATATATAAAAGAAGAGTGTTTTTAAAAGTTTGTTTGTTGTTTTATTAAAAAAAATTGTAAAACAATGATTGCGTATATGAGAAAAGGATTGCATACATGCTGTTTAAGATCCCACACCTGAACGGGCCTAAAGATCCTCCCATACCTGCACGAACAATATTGAATGGGATTTGAATAAACATTGCATGTGTCTCAACCATTAAAGGTTATATTTGTGGACACAGCAATTATCAGTGGCGGAGCCGGACAAGAACTTTAGGCAGTGCCAAAAAATAGAACCCAGCCTTTAAACCACCAAGCAAACCAGCAACTTATGAGCACTAGCAGCCATGAGCCCTTGAAAAAATTAGCCAAAAAGAAGAAAAATGTTCGACAAAAAAAATGCATTGAAAATAGGCAAATAAAATAAGGATACAACCTTTTCAGACAAAAAAACCCAATCCAAGTTAAAAATACCACCTTTCAAAAAGAAACCTTGGGTGCTCAGGAAAAGATATATCACAAATTTGATACGATCAATGTTCATTTTTTCTAGAAATATATTTGAATCAAAACTCACTAAAAATTAAAGGGGGTTGGGCCAATTTCAAGTCAAACACAAGCTCTCTGAAAGTTTCTGGTCAACCCAAGACAAGCAAATTCCCTTTATCCATGACTCAAACGTAAACAAATCAAGGTTTCAAATAGACAAAACAAGATTTGAATTCAAAACCAGATATATGATGACCGCATGCAACTTGATAAAAGCAATAAATTAGATTGGTAACAAAACAAACCCTTAATGTAATTTCATTGATTTAAGACCCCAATCCCAAACAAAACACACGCAAGCTCAAATCTTGATCAAACCCTAGAAAAGCAATAAAGTTCAAGAACAGAAGTTTGACCTAAAGAGCTGATAAATTCTGTGTAGAACTTATTGACGGGTTCTTTGAGGAATTAGGATCGAAAATCGGAGCAGAGTTTTTCAGAACATTGCTGCAAAACTTTGTCCAAGCCAGTGCCAACAGAGAATTGTCCAAGCCAGTGCCAATAGGGAATTTCTCTCATTTCCCACCTATGAGGATTACTGTCGACAATGATTCTGCAGGAGCTGATGAAAACCAAGCCAGTGCCAAGGCACCGGCTGGTCTCAATGTGGCTCCGCCGTTGGCAATTATGATATAACAATACAAGCCATCGTGCAAATCTTTGCTTCCAGTGTTTTGGCATTATTCAATATGCATATGCGCACAACAATTTTTGCTACTTTCAACTCACAAAATCATGTCTATAGGTCATAATTGATATTTTAATCAAAAACCACAACCTTTACACTCGAACTGTACACCAAAATGGCTTTTGTAAATAAATTAGAGAAATAGAAAAGGCAAGAGGAAAATTTGGTGTCACTGGGTAAGAGCAACATCATGGCCACGCAAAAGGCATCCGAAGAAAAGAAAATGGTGCAACCATGTTCTAAGGATCAAGAAAAGATGAAGTTTAGGAATTTGTATAAGAATACCAGGAAAAATACAATAAGGATTTGATCCGTTAAGGATATTATCTTGTCAGAATTGTTTAAATTTTGATGTAGATTTGAGTAGGCTGAGCACGTAAGCTCTATGGAGAAAGAGGCCTGGCTATTCTGGAAACTCGGCATAAAGATCATTTCCCCAGGTACACATTTGAATACACCGTGGCTCCACTCCTATATTCATAAAGAGGAATTTTGGTTAGCTTTTGGTCGTACATATTATTTTGAAAAGTTCACCAATACCCACGTGATTTCCTCTAGAATCACCTATGCCTTGTGATTTTTTTTATCACATATGCCTATGTGATTTTACAAAAGAGTATGTTTTTTATCACATATGTCCATGTGGTTTTTTATTTTTTACAAAGCACGTGGGCATATGTGATAAAAATAAAACCACCGGGACATAGATGATTCTGAAGCAAACCACATGAGTATCGGTGAATTTTTCCTATTTTCTATATAATGGGGCCTAATAGAGATCAAATAAAAGACCGTTTCTGATTAAATAATTGGATTTTTGATGTTCATATCTATACTTACGTTTACTTCCTTCAGCCTTAGATTTTTTGCACTCTATTAATTACTATATTTTACTTGGACAGAAATAGGAAATCATTTTTTCAATTCTTACCTTACTATATCATCTTAAATTCAGCGACTCTTTGAAAAGCAACTGTTATAGGGTAATATCATTATCTTAATCTCATTAGGTTGCAGTAATTTTTTTTTTAACATTATCAATCCAGTCATGTATTGTCAAATTATTAAACAGTTTGACTGCAACACTTTGTAACTCCAAAATTTAACCTTATAATGGCGTGACTATGTAAGATAAAATAAAATATTATCTTTATTCCAAACTAATTAAGTAGATATCAATCGCTAGATGATATTATAAAATCACCCCACATACATTACTGAACTTTGAAATAAAAGGTCAAATTACCTCTAGTTGTTTGCCAACGGTGACAACTATATTCTCTGGACCTGCATCAAATGATAGGGGACCTCGTTCAGTTTGGACGTAAAATATACAATGCTCCATGGGAAGGTAGAAGCGCAAAGCATGATCACATAATAATCTGTCCTTTTTCTTATCCGTGACGCCTTCGTTTTGTTTGGGGACATTGTCGTGCGGATACCTGCACAAGCAAATCACTGACTCTGTCTCTTGAATCCTCTCCTTTAACTCTTGAGATGTGTCCTGCTGTAGAGCTAGAGTCACTTGCTCCACTATTCTATCCAATCTACTTGCAACGTTTCCCATATGAACACTGCGTGATATATAAAACAAGTTAGCACCTTGTACATGTATTTTTAAGAGGATGTGAACCTATCATAAGTAATTAATTTATTGTTTAAAATAAGGTTGATCATTTACAAATTACAACAATATAATACGGTCAAATCATCTTACAGCAATATAAGTTACATTTTAAATTTTAGTCGTTAATTTTATTTTATATTTAACGAGTCGTTAAATAAAATAAATTAACAACTAAAATTTGATAACTAAGAGTAATTGGTACCTAATAACAATTATATATAAAGTATGGTGTGATTATACTTATTATCATTTTAATTTTACTATTTTCACTAACTGATTGATTATTATTGGACTAATTTGAAATCAACAGTTAAAAAAAAATAAAAAAATAATTGATCCAACGGAGATACAGAATTGTTCAAACTATAGAGGCATTAAGCTAATGAGCCATACTATGAAGTTGTGGGAGAGAGTTATTGAACATCGTTTGAGGAGAGATACCAAGATTTCTGTAAATCAATTTGTATTTATGTCAGGAAGATGTACCATGGAAGCCATTTTCTTGACGCGACAACTTATAGAAAGATACCGAGAAAAGAAGAAGGACTTGCATATGGTGTTCATAGACCTTGAGAAAGCATACGATAGGGTTCCAAGGAAAGTTTTATGGTGGGTTCTGGAGAAGAAAAAGGTTCCATCAAAGTATGTAAAGGCAATCCAGGATATGTATGATGGGGCTACTACATGTGTAAAAGCTTGTAACGAAACATCAAGTTATTTTCCTATCACGGTTGGTGTACACCAAGGGTCGGCTCTAAGTCCTTATCTTTTTGCCTTAGTTATGGATGAACTAACAAAAGATATTCAAGAGGAAGTGCCATGGTGTATGCTTTTTCCAGACGATATTGTGCTTATTGAAGAGAGCAAGGAGGGTGTTAATAGAAAACTTGAATTGTGGAGAAGCACATTGGAATCCAAAGGATTCACATTAAGTCGAAGCAAGACTGAGTATCTGAAGTGTGAGTTTTCTCTGGTACGAGATGGGGACCAAGAGCCCGTGCATTTAATTGGTCAAGAGGTACCCAAAAAAGATGCTTTTAAATACTTGGGCTCCATTATACAAAAAGGTGGAGAGACTGATGAGGATGTTAATCATAGAATCAGAGCAGGGTGGATGAAATGGCGCAGTGCATCTGGGTTTTTGTGTGACCGCAAAATCCCCCTTAAGTTAAAAGGAAAATTCTAAAAAACGGCAGTAAGACCGGCAATGCTATATGGAGCGGAATGCTGGCCAGCACATAGGCAACATGAGCATAAGATGGGAGTAGCAGAGATGAGGATGTTAAGGTGGATGTGTGGTTACACAAAGATGGATAAGATAATAAATGAAGATATTCGACGAAAGGTCGGAGTAGTACCGGTTGCCGAGAAGATGAGAGAACATAGATTGAGGTGGTTTGGGCACGTGATGAGAAGGCCCCTAGATGCTCTTGTAAGAACTGAAGTTTGTTACCAAGAACTCAACACATAAAGAGGCAGAGGTCGGCCGAAACTTACTTGGGGGAAGGTAGTAAAACAAGATTTAATGGAGTTGGATATAGATTTGCGGACGGTATGTCTAAGAACAGAATGGAGAAAAGCTATAAGTATGGTGGAGGGTTAGACCCGTGGTTATTCCTATGTTCCAGATGGTCCCTTTTTAGTCCTTTTCTCCTTCATTTCCCCCACTTCTTCTTGTCCCTTTCTTTTTCACTTTTATTATTTATATATACATATACATATATATATATATATATATATATATATATATTTTTATTTTTTTATTTTTTATTTTATTTTTGTCAACAATTTTATATCTTTCATGTGGGTTCATCTACCACCGACACCAATTAATTTAATTAATTTGGGATAAAGGTGATGTTGATGTTGATATTGTTAATGTTGATCCAACGGTAACCAATCAAGTAATATGGGTAGAGAGATTAAAATGTTAGTAAGTGTATTGTTATATAAAAAAAAATGTTACTAAGTGTGACATTCACATGAACTATTTATCAAGCACATAATTTTTTATGGAAAAAGTTCTGTCCCTTTAAAAGGACAATTTTTAAACACTATATATTAGGTGTAGTACATAGTTATAATATGAAAAATTATTTTCTCCTCTCCTCAGTGTTACATAATTATAATATGAAAAATTATTATCTGTCTATCCTCAATAGTGAGGTGGAAAGAGAAAATAATATTATAACTATTTAGTATCTAAGAACTATTTACTATCTAAGATGGAAAGAGAAAAGAATATTATAACTATTTACTATATAGTGCAAAAAAAAGACTAAAAGGACACACTTAACCCAAATTTTTAATGTCAACAAATGAAAATAGTTTGCATGAAAAGATGATGGTGGAGAGTGATAACAAGGGAAGCCACTATACATTTCATGGTGGAAGCAAGAAGAATATTCATCCATAGAGTGCAAGAGAAAAAGGTGCATCAAAATCCAAAAGGCTCAATAACAATAAACGAAACAAGTGATAATCCAATAAGCAAACTAAAACAAAACGAGGAGCACACATATATATATGTAAAATACCAAAAGTTACGATGCGTTTGGTTCCCGAGAATCTTGTGAGCGGTGAATTCCAGCGCTCCCTTGCTAGAGCGAACACAGGGAATCGTCTCTCCGCCGAGTTCGTTACGCTCAACGACGACGTTCTTCGAGTCGTGGAAAACGTGCTCCGCTTCGTCCGCTACCATTCCCAATTCGTGGCCCGAGATCCCGTGGCACCGGATCCGGAACGCGCCGAACTCCCTGGCGGAGTGCAGCAGAAGATCGGCGGAGGCCAGCGGCAGCGATCGGAGGTCGATCTCTGCCGGAGCCGGCGTGATGTGGGGGTCCGGTAGGGTGAGCGCCGGTAACTTGAGCGCTTCCTCGAGGAACTGACTGAAGATCTCGTTAGCGGCGGAGCGCGATCCTCTGCCGGTAGGGATCGGCGACGGTGGCGGAACCGGTATCTGACTGTTGCAGCGAGCGATCGGCATCCAAAACCACGTCGTTTGAACGTTTTGTTTTTTTGGTGAATAAGATGAATCAGAATCACCGATGAGAATTTCAAAAGCTATTATTATGTATGTAAGAAGAAAGAAACGATCATAGAAGAATTGCAATAGCGACGACGCCGTTTAAGCGTTGTTTTCCGGAAGCGATCACATTACGTAGGAAGAAAATGGTGACGATAGGGACGACGTCGTTTATTTGTGCTGTGAAAGTGTTACTATGAGGATTTCAATATCGATTATGAAAGTAGAAGGAAATGACGATGATGAAAAAGAATTGTAACCGAGACGACGTCGTTATGGAGGAAAATGGTGATGATGAACGATGGTTGCAGTTAGAAAGGAGCATTTTTCAAAGGCTGAAATTGGAACCACGCGAGGGACCCTCTCGTTGGTGGGTGCACTCAATTTCGCGTGGTGCGCACTCAATTTCGAGTTCATGTTATTACCTGCAATGGAGGTCTATCGTGTATCATCTACATCCATATGTCTATCGCCACGTGTATTTTAAGACGAATTCAATTGGTTAATTGGGCTGCATGATGGATTTTCTGTGGAAGTTGCTGTAGGGAAGCTTAACTACTAACAAATTTTCATTGGACTAAAAGGTTAACTACAGAACTGCATAAAGGCTGCAGTTTTGTGCTTGTTAAGCTTTTTCAGTTTTTCTATCAATTTCATGTTATGGGCTAAAGGGCCTAGCTTTTGCTTCACCCATCTCATCATTTCTTACTTTCTTGTTGGTTCCATCTGGTTTTGGGCCACCCAAAAGCAATATTATATGCATTCAGAAATCAAATAAAGCAATTTTTCAAAAAAAAAAAGAAAAAAAAGTAAATATCAATTTTGGTCCTAGCAAATTTTATGATGCCCGCTTTATTCTCTAGCAAATAAGAAGGCTATTCATGGTCCCTAAGAAATTTAAAGTGGACTCATTTTAATCCTTTTGAGGGACTAATGTGGGTCTTTTTTGAATTTGTGAAGGACCACGATTTCAACTAAATGAGTTCATTTTGAATTTCTTAGGGACCACGAATAGCCTTTTTATTTGTTAGGGATTAAAGCGGGAATCGTGAAATTTTATGAGGACCAAAAAAGATATTTACTCAAGAAAAATAAAGAATACAAATAAAGCAAACGAAAAGGGTTGGATTACCTGTTTGATTCCTTGCATAAATAAGATTTTGAGTTTGTGAATGTAAAAAGAAAAATTTAGGAGTTAGACTCGGCATGACATGAATGCTAATATATTTGATTCAATTTGGTCGTGTAAATTTGCTACCACTGTACAAGATAAAGAGCTCATGCAAAATCTTACATAAACAACTCTCAGTCTCTCATGGTGTTATCACATATAGACATACATTCATGGGAGGAGAGAGAGTTGACAAAAAAAATAAAGGTGTGGGTCCCACTTCTTTGTGAGAGTGAAAGGATATAAGTTGTGTCATTTAAAAGGATAAACACTTTTCCCTACATTCATTGTCCATATTGTAAAAGGATATGTTGGCCATGTCACGAAGGTGGTGTTTGGTTAAAGATTTCTTAAAATTTACCTATGAAAATCAAATTGGCAAAGTAAGAAAGCAATGTTTGGTAGATGGTTTTAAAAAAATTTCCTAAGTATTGTATTTGCATAGCTTTCCTTATTTGATCATAGAAAGCAAGGCAAAGTTAATATTTAGAAAGACAACTTGATGGTGTTATTTTATATTTAGTTAGTTAAATGACAAAAGTGTAACCCATTAGTAGACTTAAATATCCTTAATCTAAATGCAAAGGTTTAACTTTTTTATGGGATTATATTTGTCATTTTATACCACTTTCCCATCAATATTTTACACTCAACCAAACATAGACTTACAAAACTTTAATCAATTTATCGGATAATATTTCGTGTAACCAAACAACTTTTTTTACATTATCCTACCAAACTCACTTTCCAACCATTTCCCTAATAATTACAATTCTGTAGTATTCAAAAAATTTCCCCTCAACCAAACACCACTACAGTTCATAATCAGGAGCCTCTTACAAATATATATAAGGTAAATCCCCTTACTATTAGATCCAACAGTCCATAAACCGCAACATAAACGAGAGTTTTATAGCATCAAACTATATTTATTCACACATCAGACATAAAAAAGCACATTAACAATCAACCACCATTGATTTAAGGGGTAAGAAGTTTATTCCCCTTAATCAAATATCTCTAACCTCCTCCTATAATGGGTCGGGCACTACTCAAACTTTATTAGTTGAGCATTCGATACATTGGTAGAGATATATGTATAAAAATAAAAAAAGCAACAAAGAACACCCAAAAGTAAAAAATAAAATAAGAGCTTCTTATTTTATATTGAGCTTCAACGAGGAAAGCATCCACCTCTATCTGGATGGTAATAGAACCCAATGTTCTCCATGGCCCCAACCGTGTTGGACATCCGTCTCTTGTATATCTCATCCATTATTAGCGAATGATGGTTCATTCGCTCCACGCACGAACGAAACCTCGACCTTCCATGGCTTGAACCACTACATCTGCAACCGCAAGAGTCCATTCCGGGGTACAAAAACTGTTTGGGGAAACTAGCTTCTGCCTCTTCCCCTCGGCATAACCTCGTGCACTTGTTGCGTTCAGTTCCATCTATTACTAGTTTTGGGACATGCTCATCTTCATTGCATGAGTCGCAGTATTGGAAATTGGAACACTTGTAAGAGTTCATTGAGCTTTGAGAGCTTGCATTGTCATTCATAAATAGATCATCTGCACATTTTTCATGGATGGAGGCAATATATTATAATTCTTATTTGGTACTTAAAAACATTAAGAATAGAGTCTCAAATTATTTTCAGATAAATTTTACAGTTAATACATTTGTTTCAAAAAATGAAAAAAAAAAGATTATACTTAAAAATTTATATTAAACTTTCTTATGAACTAATATAGTTGGTGTTTAAAGATTGATGTTATAATTTTTTAAAAATTAAATGTTTTCTTTCTTAGAGAAGGTTATGCTTACAATTTCTAAAACTAATATTCATGTCCTCGAATAACTTAAGATCACCAATTTAGAGATTTATTCCAATATAAGAAACTAGTGGTAGTGCTTATTAGGATATATACCATTTAGAAAATTGTGCATTAGTGGTTCATGTATAAGACTCATTAGTATAAAATTTATAATACTTTTTGAAATATTTTCTATTGCGAACACTATCGAATGCAATTAAAATAGAATTGCATGCCATGCAATTCTCAATCTTATGCCTATATTTTTTTTTTTAAATTTTTTCGCTATGTATATCCGGATCCTTTTTGGTAAGCTATTCCTTTCTATATATATAACTTTTGTTATGTACGAATTATTAATAACGGTTACGTCTCTAATTTTTAATTTATAAATTTATATATAATGGCTA
>JAVKPL010005451.1:0-104915 GCA_032173675.1 Gastrolobium villosum | reverse complement strand
GATCTGACCTGACTTGGTTTCTGAAGTGGGTCTGACTTGATTTCTAAAGTGGGTCAAATCTGACCTACCCGTCTTTGACTTAGTTTCCTCACAAAATTTCGTCGAAATTTCTATATTGCAAATGACGAAAATTTCGTCACAAAATTATTTTTTCGTCGAAATATTTTTTTTCGAAAAGCGACGAAATATTTTCTCTAATGAAAATTTTTACAAGAATATATTTTCTATAGAAATTTAGTTTCCGTCAAAAGTTTTGACTAAAATGATTTCTTCCATCAAATGTTTTAAACGAAAAAAGAATTCTGTAAAAAATTTTGATGGAATGTTTTTCGTTCAAAATTTCGATGGGAATGTGTTCTAACGAAAATTTCAACAGAAATTATTACGAGGTTCGAAATTTTCGAAGAAATTTAGATTCTCTAAATAATTTTGACAGAATATTTGTTATCGAAAATTTTTTTGTCAAAACTTTTTACCAATTTTTTTTTTAAAGAAACTTGTTCCGTAAAATTTTTTGATGGAAGTATTTTTTATCAAAAAATTTGACGAAAATATTTAGTTGAAAATTTTCGATGGAAATGTGTTTTGCTAAAAATTTCGACGAATTTTTTTTTTGTCAAAAATTTTAACGAAAATATTTCTGTCGAAAACTATCGCCGAAGTTTAAAACCTGTAAAGAATTTTGACGAAATTTTTCCATCAATTTTTTTTAAAGGAAATGTGTTTCGTCGAAATTTTCGATGGAAATTCTTTTGAGGTAAATGTTTCATTCGAAAATTTCGATGAAGTTTAGATTCTCTAAATAATTTTGTCAAAATATTTTTTCCGTCAACATTTTTTGTCGAAATATTTTGTCAAAAATTGTAACGAAATTATTTTACAGAAATGTGTTTCGTTGAAAATTTTGATGGAAATATTTTTCATCAAAAAACTTGACGAAAATATTTAGTCGAATATTTTCAATAGAAATGTGTTTGGCTGAAAATTGCGGTGAAATTTTTTTTTGTCAAAAAGTTTAACGAAAATGTTTCTGTCGAAAATTTTCGCCGAAATTTGAAATTTGTAAAGAATTATGATGAAATTTTTTTCCGAAAAAAAAATTCGATGAAAATGTGTTTCGCCGAAATTTTTTATGAATATATTTTTTTGTGAAATATTTTGACGCAATTTAGATTCCATAAAAAACTTTGAAAAAAAAAATATTCCGTCAAATTTTTATACATCAATGTTTTTTGGCACAAATTTTGATGAAAATATTTTTCGTTAAAAATTCTTGCAAAATTTTTTATGGAAATATTTTAAATAAAAAAATTTGACGTAATGTTTTACGTTAAAACTTTTCTTTTAATGTATTTGTTATTTTCTCTTTTTTTTCACATAATGAGTCTGGGTCAAATTTTGGGTCAATGGGTCAAATTTAAAACAAGTCAGGTATAAAACTGAACCAAATAAAAGTGAGTCAGTATTTAAACTAGTTCAAGAAATATAGGTATTTATGGGTCAAGTCAAGGTCGGATCAATGGCAGGGCAAGTGAACCAATTTTTTTGGACACCCCTCATATGAGAATATTTTTTATTTTCATATTTAAATAGATATTGTTATATTTTAACACATGCATGTTAATTGGAATAAATTTGTGATGTTATCAATTAGTAAATATCTTATTTGAAATTTGTTTTGTCGAATTGTTGTAAATTGTAATAGTTAAAAAAAATTATTAAGATTTTATAAAGATATCAACAACTCAATAGTAATAGTTTCCTGTTTTGAAAAAAAAAAAATTATTCTTATTTTTAAATAAAAAAGCCATAAAAGAAAAGAAATCTCATAAAGAAATAATTAATAATATGAAATACTAAAGAAATAATATTAAATTAAGATTTAATTATACTATTTTAAATCTTTATGCAGATTTTTAAAAATATATGCAATGTCGGGAAGGAAGCAATTTTGATTTAAATCACAAACTTTTTACAAGTGTTTTATATTCTAAATGGAAGTAGTATCGAGCGGTGGATACTATCTTGTATTTCCATAGTACCCACCCCTCAGTAGTACTTCCATTTAGAATAAAACATGTGGATTATTATTCTAAATATTAGCTTTTATCGATATCAGCATCATAATCTATCATCATCATCATTAAAACTATAATAAATGAGATTACAACAATTTAGTCCCATTTGATTATTTTAAATGGGAATAATATTTCTACAGTTAATGCAGATAAGTTATATGCATTTATGCCCAAAATGACGTCGTTTTGGTATTGAAATCTTAAAAAATAAAAAATATAAAGACTATTATAATCCTGAAATAAATTAAAATTACAAAAATACCATGATTTTCGCCCCAAAACGACGTCGTATTGGGCTTGTTGCAGATAACTTATCTGAAGTAACTGCAGAAAAAGCGAACCCATTTTAAACATGATAGTTTTATTTTAAGAATATAAAAAGGCCGAAGACCAGAGAAAGAAAAAAATAATTTTTTTAAAAAAATATAAAAACTGATAATTTAATTTTTTAAATAATAAAAAAAGATAAAATCATAAAATATTGACATTATTAATCTTTTCAAATTATTAGAAATACGAATATTTAACTTATGTTCAAGAACTAAGCATTTCATTCTTTGTGAAGTACTAAGATTTTTAATGATAATAAAAGTTATTACTTTAGATAATTAAGCAAAAGTGTTGGAAAGCTAAGCAACATTACACGTTTTCTTTTGTTTTTATTTAATTTTTTTTTTGATGTTCCTATCAATAAATGTTGTTGTACAATAATGAAAGGAATATATAGCTCATGATTTCTTATTGTTGCTACCATCAATAAAATTTACTTATTGATTAATCTAACTCATTGTCGAAAAAGAAGAAGAAGAAGACTAAATAAATCTGTTCATATATAAGATGAAGATTTTCTTGATTTGTTTCTCAATCCAAATCAGATTGGTCGTTAGACACTTAATTAGTTCTCCAAAATCTTCGATATTTTTGAAATCCAGCTTTAATTAGAATTCAATGAAGAAGGGTAATACAGTCAAAGTTTCGGTGAAAATAGGATTGCGTTTGGTAGATGAGAATTTTTTTTAATACGGGAATCTCGATTTTCAAAAAATATGATAAAACATTCAGTTTACGATAATATTTGAAAATTAAAAATTTAGAAAAATTCAGTTTTTCGAGAATCCTGGAAAATACCGGCTACCAAACGCCCCATAGTAAGAGTTGGTTTTCGATTCCCTCACAAGATTATCGCAAATCATTACGAATCTGGCATCTGGGATTTCTATATTTCTTTCCTTTTATATATAGGATTTCTAACCGTAACGCCATTAATTATAAAAATAAAATATATCAGCCTTCTTTTAAAAACAACAACTTCTTGTTAACAAAAATAGGATTTAACAAACTTCTATATATAAACACATCAAACCCTTTTCTCTACACATAACTCTGAATTCCAGAGTTTTTTTTTTTGAAATCTCCAACTCCATACTGTCCAACTATGAATCTTTCAAGATTATCAATGAAGAGGGCATGCAACAAGAGACGACACAGACCCTCTTATGCTGCGTCCATAGCATCACTTCCCAGAGACTTGTTAGTAGAGGTGGTTGCGAGCGTAGCTTCTCATTCATTCATCGATCTTTTCAAAATGAAAATGTGTTGCAGAGGTTTTCTTGATGCTGCAGAAGATAAATATATTTGTAAACATGTTTATTTGGATAAGTTTCCACTAATTCAATGGAAAGCTACCGAAAAAGAATTGTCCTTCTTGAAGCGCTGCAGGGAAAGTGAAAATTTGGAGAGCTTGTATAGAGAAGGGTTACGAGAATACTTTAGTTGTTCGAATAGAGATGGTCTTGGAAGCTTGAAGAATGCTGCTCAAAAGGGTCACAAGGAAGCAAAATATGTGTATGGTATGATCTTATTATCTTCCAAAGATGATGAGTTGAGAAAAGAAGGACTCGAGCATATGCGTTTTCTAAGAAAGTCCAAATGCATTATAAGTTGCAGGAAGAATGTGGAACGATTAATAAAAACTATGTGGAAAAATAATAGAATGTCAGCGCGCAATCGCGCCCCTCTATGCCAATGGAAGAGCACATGCAAGGGTTGGACTGTGATGAAAGGTCGATGGCAATTACTAGATGATGAAGATGATGATATTGAGTTATGTGAATATTGTAGATGGGATCTTGAGTTACAGTTCTTCTATGATTTGTTCAATATTCATTAGTTCTAGTTAATTTCTTTAAATTTGAGGGTGGATATATGATTTTTTGTTTTTTTCAGTCAACGAAATAATGGATTAAATGGGAACATTATATCTTACGTTGTTTAGCATCCTTAAGATAGAGCTTTCTCTTTTTGTGTATGAAATTGATGGTTATCCGTACAATTTTTTTTACTTCATACTATTTGCGCTCATGTTATTATTAGAATATTGTCCAGGTTAAACTCTAAATTCTGAAACTAATGTTCAAATTAATGTTGATATTGACGGTGTATAAGTAGATGTAAAAGTTTTCACTAGGCTTTCACCGGAAAAAAATAAAATAAAATGTTTTCACTAGGCGGGGTTTAAGATAGATGTTTTTAGCACATGCTTGGTCGCTGTTGTGCTTCCTTAGCCAAGTCACGTGGTTGCTAACTCTCCACTGGATCAAAACATAATGCTCACCATGAAATCCATTATGTCCATGTTTTCTTCCAAGTATTTAGGAGCGATGATATGAAAGGGCTGGGCATGGGTCAGGTCGGGCCAGGTTTTTGTCCGTCTCGACCCAACTTGGTTTTTATGGGTGAGGTATTTTGACCCGACCCACTTTAATTTGATCCAAGTCAGGTATGACTTGGTCTGGATTTTGTGGAACTAGTTCAGAACCGGGTTGGATCTGACCTGACTTGGTTTCTAAAGTGGGTCTGACTTGATTTCTAAAGTGGGTCAAATCTGACCTACCCGTCTTTGACTTAGTTTCCTCACAAAATTTCGTCGAAATTTCTATATTGCAAATGACGAAAATTTCATCACAAAATTATTTTTTCGTCGAAATATTTTTTGTCGAAAGTGACGAAATTTTTTCTCTAATGAGATTTTTTACAAGAATATATTTTCTATCGAAATTTAGTTTCTGTCAAAAGTTTTGACGAAAATGATTTCTTCCATCAAATGTTTTAAACGAAAAAAGAATTCTGTAAAAAAAATTGATGGAATGTTTTTCGTTCAAAATTTCGATGGGAATGTGTTCTAACGAAAATTTCAACGGAAATTGTTTCGAGGTTCGAAACTTTCGAAGAAATTTAGATTCTCTAAAGAATTTTGACAGAATATTTTTTATCGGAAATTTTTTTGTCAAAAATTTTTACCAATTTTTTTTAAAGAAACTTGTTCCGTAAAATTTTTTGATGGAAGTATTTTTTATCAAAAAACTTGACGAAAATATTTAGTTGAAAATTTTCGATGGAAATGTGTTTTGCTAAAAATTTCGATGAAATTTTTTTTTTTTGTCAAAAAGTTTAATGAAAACTTTTCTGTGAAAAACTATGGCCGAAGTTTGAAACCTGTAAAGAATTTTGTCGAAATTTTTTACGTCCGATTTTTTTAATGGAAATGTGTTTCGTCGAATTTTTCGATGGAAATTCTTTTGAGGGAAATGTTTCATTCGAAACTTTCGACGAAATTTAGATTCTCTAAATAATTTTGTCAAAATATTTTTTCCGTCAAAATTTTTTGTCAAAAATTGTAACGAAATTATTTTACAGAAATGTGTTTCGTTGAAAATTTTGATGGAAATATTTTTTATCAAAAAACTTGACGAAAATATTTAGTCGAAAATTTTCAATAGAAATGTGTTTGGCTAAAAATTGCGATGAAAATTTTTTTTGTCAAAAATTTTAACGAAAATGTTTCCGTCAAAAATTTTAGCCGAAATTTGTAAACAATTTTGATGAAATTTTTTTCCGAAAAAAAATTTCGATGAAAATATGTTTCGCCGAAATTTTTTATGAATATATATTTTTGTGAAATATTTTGTCGCAATTTAGATTCCATAAAAAAATTAGAAAAAAAAATATTCCGTCAAATTTTTATACAGCAATGTTTTTTGGCACAATTTTTGAGGAAAATATTTTTCGTCAAAAACTTTTGCAAAATTTTTTTATGGAAATATTTTAAGTAAAGAATTTTGACGTAATGTTTTACGTTAAAACTTTTCTTTTAATGTATTTTTTATTTTCTTTTTTTTTCACATAATGAGTCTGGGTCAAATTTTGGGTCAAATATTAAAACAAGTCAAGTATAAAATGAAAGTAAACTGGCCTTTGAAGGCCGATGCATGTAAGGTGTAAAACAAAAATTTTACTGCGGAACATACATGCACACATAGGTTCATGCTTTAAGACAGCATGATGTTACCTTGTTTTTGGCCTGATCAGTCAGGGAGAATAGATGTCAGGCTTGAAGGGTTCAAACCCTCTAATGGTGATCCACACCACCGTTCTCCAATGATGCAAGAACCCTTTCTTGAAAGCCACCAGATGAACACCACAGTGAGGCTTGCTATGCGCACAAGTGGTGAAGGTGGAGGCTAGGTATTCTGTTTGAAAAGGTGTAGTGAACTACCCTACAGAATGGTGCATAGATGGAGGAGAGTTGGCTAGGTTTTCTTGACAAAACCCTAAGGCGAGGAAGCTGTATATATGCGCACACCTTGATGAGAGGAAGAGGGAATTTTAATTCATTCAAAATGAAAACCAACTTTCAAAAACCTTTGAAGTTTGCGCATGGAACAGGGAGGATAAGGTGGAGCTGTTGCAAAACCAATTTTGCCAACAACCTCCAATCTTATCCACATGAAATTAAGTTCAAAATAATTTAAACTTAAATTCATAAACTATCATATAGTATACTTTTCATGCGCATAATTCAGCCCTAGAAGGGGTCCAAATATATTGAGTAGTTGCATTCAAAATTTGAATCAACTCACCCACTGATTCTCTCAACCACCAAATCTGAATGGAGCTTTGTTTTAAGTGATAAGATGACATCTTTATCACTTAAACTTGCGCACCAAACAGCCCAAGGAAGTGCTCCAAAGATGCTTCTTGATCCAAGGAATATGCTCCAATAAGATCCTGTCTTATCCTTTTGTTATGAAACAATTTTTCAAAGCCAATTCAAATTCGAATTCAAACACTTGAATTCAAATGTTCAAACATTCAAATTCAAAATTCAAAATTTCAAATTCAAAATTCGAATTTCAAAATTCAAATTCAGAATTCCAATTTCAAAATTCAAATTTCAAATTTCAAATTCAAAATTCGAATTTCGAAATTCAAATTTCAAATTCAAAATTCGAAATTCAAATATTTGATTATTAATTTAACTAATTAAATTAATTAGTAATGGCTTGGACTATCCAAGCCCATTACTAAGCTCCATGCACCACCCACCCATTTAGGTGGGCTTCCAAACAGCTTCTTGGGCTAACAACCATTATTAGACCCAATACCTTTAAAGCTAGTCCATCATGACTACAAGGTGTTAGTGTGTGACCCATTAGGTCCAACTTAACTTTTGACATAACTGGGCTTGGGCCCAACAAACCCACAACCCAATTAATGACAACACAGAGCACTAGCAATGCTTTGTTGCCCCAGAACTAGTCAGATTAATGACTTGATCATCATATTGCACATATTTGGTTACCGTATGTATTTCCCTTCGTCTCGGTTATCTTCCCATTAACTTAGGGTAAGGAAATGTATCAACCCCTGCGGTTTAGGGTAAGCTTTATTCGAAATAGGGAATCTTCAATTTACTGACTCTAAAGGCAGATCATCTCATGATCTCTTTTACTATGCATAGATTCCCGAGTCCCTGTAAATGTCATCCCGATTTCTCCGGTTTACAGATAACCTAATCTCTCACAGAGATTTGACGAATTCCTTCACCTTATTACCCTAGCCCTGTGCCCTTTAAGGACACGCCCAACAGTATACCTATGAGTCTCCATGTTTCAGGCAGACGAGGCATACAATCAAAACATGCCTTCAAGAACACAGTCTAGGTAATAACTTCTGGTCTAAGGAAAAACATGCCCAAACATAAAGAGATTACTCTAATGACACTATCTGTGAGATTTCCTCATAGAGTCTCTTTTTGGGTCTGTTCAGTGCGAGCTATACTCTTATAGGTCCACCCACGACTTTAGCTAAGATATCTCCATATCCGCAGCTCATGAGGTCATTACCTTGTATCCATATACAAGTAGATAAGTCGTACTAGTCTTTACTCGAGATCACTGATCCCCAAACTCAGTGTCTCTAGACTAGGAACATATAATTAGGAATAGACATGCAATACCTTGAATCCTCATGATCGTGATCTCATCACAGATACTCAAGAGATACCTGTTCTATTCCAAGGGGTTTATCCAGTTCGTTCATATAATTTTAACAGTAATATCGAGACACAATATGAAACTGAATAAATAGTGCTTTCATTTATTTGCGACAAACAAAGTTCTACATCTAGTGTCCTTTATTTAATCAAAAGATTGTCTCTAGATTTGTGATTTAATATAAAATAAATAAAGATTTGATTTGTGATTTAAACTCAATTAATTTGAAAATTCAGTATTAGTAAAAGAAATAATTAAATAAATATTATAAATCTCAAATAATTAAAAAATAATCCGTCTTTTTTAACATAGTTAATATAAATATTCTAAATCTCAAAATAATATAAAAAATATTAATTCCTATATTTATATTAACTTATGTTTAAAAAAAAGGCGGGCTTTACTTTACACCGAATCTGTAATTTATTTATTTTTTCTCGAACGACTAATACGTTAAAATTGAATGGTAGATTATTGATTTGTAACTTTTTTTTTTCCTTTAAATTTATTTCGTTACGTCCATAAATTTCCCACTGGCATCCTTTAATGGCATCTTACCTTTAATGGTAGAAGAAATTATTGCGCACTGTTGTCAGTCAATACGACAGTTTCGAAGAAATCAAAGCCGTGGTAGCCATTCTTCGATTTTGGCCTAAATCTCACATTTGTTTTATGGAAAATATTTTTGTTATGGAGTAGAAAAAAATTATCTCATATTGTAGAAATAAAAGTACGGGTGGAACCCATATGTAAAAAGAGAGAGAAAAAAAGTGGTGAGACCTAATTCCTTTTTATATTTATAGGAAAATTATTTATCTCATGTAAAATGAGATAAGCATAACCCTTATTTTATAGGAAAATATTTATAATTTTAAATGATATAATTTATGTCATTTCACTCTCATACAAAAGTGAGATTTACATCTTTTTTTTATCCACTCTCTTTACTCCTTTATCTATTTCTTTCTTTAAATTAAAATGACACAACTTTACATCCTTTAAAATGATACGTTTTATTTACCAAAAAAAAAATGACACATACTTTTTCCTTGTTTTATACAAAATCTTTTTTTTTTTTTTTTGTAAATGTTTTAGGGAGAGGTTATATGTACAAACTATTTTCCTTTACAACCTCTTACAACTAATATCTTAATCGTTGATTTCCACCAATCAACGGTTAAAATTTATTGCGAATTAATAATTAATTAATAAATTTTATTAGGGAAAATCTTAACCATTGATTGACGGAAATCAACGGTTAAGATATTGGTTGCAAGAGGTTATAAAGGAAAATAAGTTGTAAGTATAACCTTCCCCGATGTTTTATACACAATTTTCTTCTTTTTTAATCTTTTATACATAATCGGAGGTGTATTGGATTGGGTATTCAAGGGATTTTAATGAATTATTTTTAGACAAAAAAATTCATCAGTATTCAATTATGATTTTAATTGATTGAAGAAGTCATGTGGCATTCAATTAGGATTTTAAAAGATTATTTTTGAGTTCGTCCAAATTCGTTGGTAAATAGAAAAACACTATTGTGGTATTCAAAAGTCTAACGATTTTAATGAATTTTCCGTTGGTGTAGATCTCATGAGACTTTTTAGTAAAAAATATAAATAGGATGCCTCTTTCACAATCTCACCCTAACTACTGGGATTTCTTGAGATTTCTATATTGCAGTGTTTTCTTTTTCTTTTGCCAAGTTGACCCGCTCGAAATCTGGTTCCGCCATGGAATCTTTGTCAAACCTTAAAAATAACATATTTTTGTGCTCAATGATCTATCTCAAAAATAACATATTTTTTAGCCATTTTTGAGATATTTTAGAAGTTGAAAAAGTGATTTTTTAAATTATGGGTCGCGATTTTTCTTGGCACAAAAATATGTGATTTTATATTAAAAATAACATAAAACAGTAAAAAAATAAATGGGGAACTAAAATCTTTAAACCAATTTTAGTTTTACATCAATGAAACAATTTTTTTTTTTTGATAAACAATGAAATAATATCAATTTAAAAAAAAGATTGAAACTTTCATAATATGAACCTATATTTCGTAACAATACATTCATGACTGAAATTCCTTCACTATAGGAAACAATTTCAAATAATTTTTGTATCAATAGATAACTAAAAATTTGCTTTTCAAAAACCCTAAAGCAATTTAAGATTTCAATGTATCGATTGAAAAAAAAATTGAATTTTTTTCTAAACTTTCATGTAATAAAACCTAAAAATTCAAATTTGAAATTTTCTTAGAATATTCAATGAAAATATGCATATGATGTATGGTTAGAAAATTCTCACCACGTAGAACAAAAATCTCAAAGTTTTAAAAATCAATTGAAAAAAATTCCAAATGAAATTTTATTATGAACTTTATATTCTATATGAAAATTTAGAATTATTTTAATAAATAAAGATTGAATGTTTACTAAAAATAAAAAAAAAATTCAATTTTATAAAATATTGATCTTTTTTTAAAAAAAAATCTTTATTTTATATGAACGGTAGATTATTTTTTATAAAAAAATTGTAGATTATTGATATATGTAACTTCTTTATGAACGGTAGATTATTGATTTGTAACTTTTTTTCCTTTAAATTTATTTCGTTACGTCACATCAAATAAATCTTCTACAAAATTTCCGACTGCATATTTTTTTTATTTAGTACAACAGACTGGCATCTTTATCTTTAATTATCTTATTAGAAGGAGATTAATAAAACTATATATATAGGGAAAAACTTTTGATGCAGGTTGTTTTCAAGTAATCTCATAGACTACTTCCGTATAAAAGGAAAGACAGGGTCTTTAACCAGCACCAGCCATATATATATATATATATATATATATATATATATATATATATATATTTAGTCCAACAAGGTCTGTTTCGAGAGAGTGTTACTCGGTTCAAAGAAATTCAAAGATACAGTTGCAACCTCTCACTCACTCCAGGTTCATCACCTTTCTCTTCTCCAACTATGTTTTTTTTGTTTCTTTTTATATATTTTCCTTGTTTTACTTTCCCTATAGCATCATCATCTATGTTCCATGTCAGTGGGTAACATCTAACGTTAAAATTGTTGTTGTCTTTTTTTTTAGTCCTAAATAGATCGTGACGGTTATAGATCTGATTTTTATTTATATATCTATTAGGATATTTTTACTTTTCGTTTTTGGATTGCTCTATCATTTATGTTTCAGCTTGCTTTTTTGCTTCTGACTGCTGTTGTTTGTGTTTACGGATCTCTATTGCGCTTTTTTTTTATTCTATCCATGTACAGTCCGTGTGTATACGGAAATAGATACAAGAGAAGACTGCACAAGATTCTGCATTTTGGTGAATGTGGTTGACGTATTGTATGGTTTGCTTGCTCCAAGCAAATTTTATCTTTTGCAGCTACAATATCGGGAGATTTTCTACGTAACTCGAAAGCTTGATTTATTTAATGAATTTCTTGGATAAAGTGAATAGATAATATATAGTATAGTTGTTATGACTTATGATGGCTTTTGCTGCACAGGGTTTCAGTTTTTTATTCATATCCTTTTTTAATTCTCTTTCTTTTTCTTTTATTTTTTTCTGCTTAATCATTTATCTCTGGTTACTTCTCTCACTGGTCATTCGCTTTTTTCACAAGTCCTTTCTTCCCTTCCCACTCTCCCAACCAAGTATATTATTGTATTACTAGGAATTAAATTATGGAACCAATGTTTGCCAAGCAGAAAACAAGTATATTTTACTTCTCTCACTGGTGACATATTTTTTTTTATTTAGTAAAACAGACTGGCATCTATCTACAAAGTGCTGCTGGGATTATGTACTTCCGTAGAAGCAAACTTGAAGATGGGCTGGTGGAAAAACTTAAGCTTACTGTTGAATCTATCTACAAAGTGCTGGACGAAGCAGAGACAAAGCAGTACCAAAGCACATCCGTGAAGAGGTGGCTTGATGAAGTTAAACATGCTGTTTATGAGGCTGACCAGTTGTTGGATGAGATTGCCACTGATCCTCAAACTACTACCAGCCAGGTACGAGGCTTATTTTCAGCCTTTACTACTAATCCATTTGAATCTAGGATCAAAGAATTGCTACAGAACTTAGATTCTCTTGAAAAGCAAAAGGGGAAGCTAGATCTGAAAGAAGGCTCTCGTGCTTGCAACGAAGATGGAGTTAGTTGGAATCTCCCAAAGAGATTGCCAAGTACATCTTTGGTGGATCTATCATGCAGCATATATGGTAGAGATGGGGATAGAGAGGAAATAATCAAATTCTTCCTTTCAGACAATGTCAGCGACAGCCTGGTTCCAATAATCAGTGTAGTTGGTATGGGTGGGATGGGTAAGACCACCCTTGCTCAGCTTGTGTACAACGACAAAAGGTTGCAGGAGGAGTTTGAACTTAAAGCTTGGGTCCATGTTTCTGAAAATTTTGATGTTGTTGGACTTACAAAAGCAATTCTTAAGTCGTTTCATTGTTCAGCCGATGCTGAAGACTTGAATTCACTCCAACTTGACTTGCAGAAGAGACTAATGGGTATGAAATATTTGCTTGTTCTCGACGATGTTTGGAACCAGGATAGGATAAGTTGGGAGGCCTTACAAGTTCCCTTTAACTATGGATCTTCCGGAAGTAGGATTCTTGTCACAACACGTGATAAGAAGGTAGCATTAGTCATGAATTCCACCCAACTAGTTCCTTTAAAGGGATTGGAGGAAAAGGATTGCTGGAGGCATGCTTTTCGCAACAAGAATATAAGTGAATATCCAAATCTTGAATCACTTGGCAAGAAAATCGTTAAGAAGTGTGGGGGGTTGCCTTTAGCTATAAAAGCATTGGGAAATCTCTTGCTGATAAAATTCTCTCAAAGTGAATGGGTTAAGATATTGGAGACTGATATGTGGCGTCTATTTGTTGATAGTAACATTAACCCGACACTGAGATTGAGTTACCATTTTCTTCCTTCCAACCTGAAGCGTTGTTTTGCTTATTGTTCCATGATTCCCAAAGGTCATGTGTTTGAAAAGGATGAATTAATCAAGTTTTGGATGGCAGAAGGTTTGCTGAAATGTTGCGGATCAGGTAAAAGTGAAGAAGAGTTGGGTGATGAATTCTTCAATCAGCTTGAGTATATTTCATTTTTCCAAAATTCAGGAAACAGAAATGATCGCTTCGTGATGCATGATCTTGTCAATGATTTAGCAAAATCGGTGTCAGGAGACTTCTGTTTACGACTGGAGGGTGATCTTATCCCAAGGTTGTTAGATATCCCTGATAAGACACGTCACGTTTGGTGCTCTAATGATATAAAAGATGAAGATAAAATATTAGAGCATATTTACAAGTGTAATGGATTGCGCAGTCTGATATGGCAACGAGGTGGCCGAGGCTTCAAGATATGCAACAATGTACAACATGCTCTGTTTTCGAGACTTAAATATTTGCTGGTGTTATCATTCAGATATTGTGATATCTCAGAGCTAGATGATGAGATAAGCAATTTAAAGCTTTTGCGTTATCTAGACCTTTCTTATACTGAGATTAAAAGATTACCCGATTCCATTTGTATGCTGCATAATTTGCAGACTCTGAAATTGGAATTTTGTGATAATTTGACTGAGCTCCCTTCAGATTTTTACAAACTCGTCAATTTACGTCATCTTCACCTGAGAGGCACTCCGATAAAGAAGATGCCAAAGGATATAGGAATGCTAATCCATCTTCGTACGTTGACTGATTTTGTTGTGGGAGAGCACAGTGGATCTGATATTAAGGAGTTGGCCAAACTCAACCATCTCCAAGGAAGACTCAAAATTTCAGGGTTGGGAAATATCACTGATACTGCAGATGCCACAGAAGATATTTTGAAAAATAAGAAACATTTAGAAGAATTATTGTTGAAATTCGATGGCAGAAGAGAAAGACGACTAACTAGTAGAGAAAATGGTGACGCAATAATTGAAAGGCATGTCTTGGAGGCACTTCAACCATATTGCAACCTGAATCGCCTCACTATCGAACACTACCTTGGCAATAACTTTCCAGATTGGCTTGGGGATTCTCATTTTTCCAATTTAGTGTCTATGAACCTGTCCGGATGCGCATTCTGTTCAAGCTTGCCACCACTTGGGCAGCTCTCCTCCCTCAAGCATCTTTCTATTTATTTCTTTGATGGAATAGAGATAATTGGTAGAGAGTTTTACGGCAATAATTCGTCAAATTTTCCATTCAAGTCCCTTGAATCTTTGCGAATTGGGTATATGCCGAAATTGAAGGAATGGTTCTGTCCGGATGATGGTGAAGGTTTCCGCTTTCTTAAAGAGCTTTCCATTATAAACTGTCCGAGGTTGAAAAGTGGGCTACCTCAACACCTTCCTTATTTGGAAAAACTGGAGATTAGTGATTGCCAAGAGCTGGAGGCTTCACTTCCCAAGGCTCGTAATATTGTGGAGTTACAGCTAGATAGATGTGAAAACATTTTGGTAAATGAATTGCCATCCACCTTGAAAAAAGCCTTCATCGGTGGAACTGGAGTCATTGAGTCATTGGTACGTGCATCACATTTCTCCATCTGCTAATATTCGGTGCTTTACCTGTCAAACCATTTATAGGTGCTTGTTAATGTTTTCCTTTCAGTCGGCATTCTTTTGAACAACTGTTTCTTCAAATTATAGAAATTGTTCTCCATGCCCCTACGAATGTAATTTGTCTATACTCTATGTGTGTAAGTATTGGTCTAAAATATAATATTGTGCTGTGTGTTGTTGTAATTTCCACCAAATGCTTTACTGCACAAAGGAAAAATAAATAAATTATATTCAATGTTCAATTCATTTGGCTGCACCTAATTGTGTGCTCTTCATACAGCGATCTTGAAGCTCAAGGTTGATGGATATTGGGGACTTTGAGACGCATGCATGTTGTGGATTTTGGACTAGCCAAGTTCTTGCATCACCCTGAACCTTCTCAGTCAATGTCTCTTTATTTGGCTCCTATGCCTATGTTTTCATCTTTGTTTCATTTCTTCCTCCTTTCCTTTACTTAAAACTACCACCTCATCTTTTCTATTTTTGTTACTTTTTTCTTTTGTACTCTATGCTGTTTGTTTAAGATATTTGAATTTGGAAGATGTCAGAAAATTGTTGAACTGAAAATCTAAGCGATTTAAGTTTAATGGAATGAATTTTTTTTTATGCTATATATTTTTTATTTATATATGATTTCGATATTATTAATAATATATCTGGCTTTGATCATAGCTACGTAAGAAATCCTTACTTTTATTGATGCTAAAATGGTTTGTATGAGATATTAACTGATTACATATTTAAAAAATACGATATATTTTAGTGTGAATGAATATCACCGTTAATGTATAAAAACTGCACAAGTTCTAAATGTTTATAAACCTTCTTTTTTTAATTGCAAGCTTCATCTTTATACTGCTACCCTGACAAAGTTCATGTCAAAGTATGTTTTTTAATTACATAACAAAGTTCTTCAATCTCTTACCATACTAAAAAATAACATAGTTCAACAATCCACTGACATTTGAGTGTCATGGACTACATTGTTATTGGATAGATGATTGACAAATCATAAATGTTACGATTACATTTGTATGTGTGGCATTTGAATGTTTGGTGATGAACATGACTAGTTAAAATCAAACAAACTCAATTGAAATTAAGAAGATTCAATTACAAAAGTAATAAATCAAGAAAAGTAATAAATAAACAAATTAATCAAAATATTCATTAAATTGAATTAATTTTTAGATTAAAATATAAAAATAGATTTACTCAAAACTAAATAAAAGTAATACATATCTTTCACCCAATTTTAAACGTTGATCTATTTGTATGTTCTAAAGGGTCCAATTAAGATTAAGAATATAACTCACCTTGATGTAAAATGATCTTATCCTTTTTTTAAATAATATCTTACCTAAAAAATATCATATTATTTATATTTTACTTTCCCAATATTCTCCATGTTTAGTTGAGGAATTTGGATTTTTCATTAAATATGGGATTCGGGGCAGATTTTATCAATAAGAATGAGATCTTTGTTTTTTTAATTTTTTTTTTGTCATTTACCCTCTATATAGTTTTTTCCATCTAATTCATTTTTTTTAATATTGTTAAAAATTTAGATAGATTATCTATTTTTATTTTTTTATAACAAGATTATCTATTTTTCCCTTGTTAAAAAACAAGTAGCCAAAAGTATCTGGAGTAGTAAATAAGTTAATTCCATTGTGAAGAGAAGTAAAGAAAAAAAAATTAGTGAGACTAGTTCTATTTTAAAATTAGGGAAGCGTGTTTTTTTGAAATGATATAAAGTTACGTCATTTTAAAGATTTAAATTAAAAAAAGTAAAGGATTTTTTTTGCAGTCAATGAAGATAAGTTATCTCAGTGAGAGTCTAGAACGATGTCATTTTGAGGCAGAAATTAATGTGTTTTTGCAATTCTAATATATTGCAGGGTTATATTAATCTTTATCATTATAATTTTTTAATCTTATAACCTTAAAACGATGTCATTTTGAACTTACTGACATTATTGTTAAAATCTCGATTTATCATAACGATTTTACGTTTTTACGATTGTTTTTCATCAAAACATTTTTACGATTATTTTTCATCAAAACAATTTTACTAATATTCCAAACGCTTTTACGTTTTTATGATTTTTTACTTTATTATTTTACGTTTTATGATTTTTTAATCCCCTTCTAATTTTACTTAAGATCTCGATTTTAACAACATTGCTTACTGGAGATAACTTTACTATTTTACGTTTTATGATTTTTTAATCCCCTTCTAATTTTACTTAATATCTCGATTTTAACAACATTGCTACTGGAGATAACTTTATATCCAGTGACTGAAAAATATTTTTCCCTTAAGAGAACCATTTATTTTTTCTCCATAATTTTCATTTCTTATATTTATCTTTCTCCTAAAATTACATAATTTACGTTATTTAAAACGACAAAATCCTTAAAATTATCTCTATTTGTAGAAAAATTTCCCCATTATTCTTTACGAGTTGGATTCGGGGACAGTTGGTCATTGAATTGGGATGTTCAATTTTTTTTTTTCCTTTCTAATTCCTCGTATGTGAAAATCATTAAATACCTCTTAACTATGTAATTGGCAATTTGAAAACCGAAATCCTAACCCAATCAATACATATAGACTACACTTTGACCCTGCTACCTTACGTGTTATCCCTCTCTCTGTTGTCTGCTGCCGGAGAGAATCAAAGTGTTAGCTGCTCAACTGCCGTGAGTTAATAACCTCAATCCTCTTTTTTAGGTTTTAGATTTTTCTCAATGCTTTTATGCCCAATCAACAATCATTAATGATGTTCCATGAATTTCTAACAAACTTCTCAGTTTTTTATTTTTTTATTTTTATATCTATTCTTTTATGACCTTTGTATGCAAAAATGTCACTGCACTATGAAAGCAACTAGGTTGAAGTGGTTACCAGTATAGAACTTCAATTAGTTGTTCCTTCAATTAGTTGCTCACTACAGATACAATGCAAACTTTGTCTTGTACTTATAATGTGTTTCTGCAGTTCTTGCACCGCCATTGATTTTAACATCACAATTATTTGCTTCTCCACAATATGCATCATGTTTCGAATGACATTATAGAGGTCTGAAATAATCAATTTTGCAAGACACTAAAAATTCCCATCTTCATGTGTTGTTGATGATGATTGTAAATCAAGTGAAAAGTCTTCCAATTGTCTAATAGAAATGAAAATTTACCCTATCTTACAAAAAAGGTGGTACCAACTATATTTTTCTATATTTTTTTGTCATCATGCTCTGACTCCAGTTGTGGCATTACCCATTTTTTTGTAGTTGGTCTTGTGAATTTGGAAATTGGAGCATAAATGTAGGTTTGTTTGGTTCACCCCTTTTATGAGATCTTATTTTATTTCATTTTACTAATTGGTAATTTTTTAGTTACATTTGTAGGCCTTTTTGCGATTAAGTGCTCCCTTCAGGCAATATTTCTTCTTCCATAGCCACTAGCCACTCCTACCTTCTTTGGGAAGCTACAAGAGGGTATCCATTTCGTCCTCTATGAAGTTGGTGAGTTTCTTACTGTAGCTGCTTTTTTGTTTGTTTGTGTAATGGCATATGAAAGAATCTTTTATTTATACTAAATTTCTCTTCATGGTTTAAATTTTTGTTATCTTTCTCGGGCTTTTGCAGACATGTTTGAGCAAAGGTAGAGGCTTTCACTTCCCACCATGTCACATGCTTAATTTTTGTGGGATTAGGATCTTATTGGATTGCCCACTAGACCTTTCTGCTCTTATGGCCTTCTCCCCTGTTCCTACTACTTTGGATGCCTTTCCATTTGAAGAAAGCAACAACACCGAGGCCAATTGTTTTCTGGGTTCAAAGGTTGGGTCTGATGAAAAGAGACAGAAAATTGAGATGCTCCTTGATGCTAAAAGCTTAATTTTTGCAGAACCTTGGTACAAGACTGTTAATAACTTGCACCTATGGAATGCCTCTTTCATTGATGTCATATTAATCTCCAGTCCAATGGGTATTATGGGATTACCCTTTCTTACTCGAACAAAGGGTTTCTCAGCTAAGGTAGATTTCCTGTTGATGTTGTGTGTGTGTGTGTGTTGTGTGTGTGTGTGTGTGTGTGTGTGTGTATATATATTAAATTGAACTATGTTCTCATTTTTCTTAATCTCCGTCCCCAAATTTTATTTGCTTAGTTTTTTGTTCAATTGGTTAGATCTATGTAACTGAAGCATCTGCAAGATTAGGCCAGCTAATGATGGAGGATCTTGTATCAATGCATTTTGAGTTTAGGCAGTTTTATGGACCAGAGGAATCTGATTTCCCTCCATGGCTGAGGCAGGAAGAACTTGAACTACTTTCTTCTGAATTGAGAGAGATACTCTTGGGAAAAGATGGAGTGGAGTTGGGTGGTTGGACACCCCTGTACAGGTTATCTACTCTTAATATGCATTTTAATACAAGACTTGCTAGGGACTAAATATTCTATATCCAAAACTTACATGCACTGGCTGTATGTTATTATCTTGTGATTAACTAATTATAATATATTTATATTCAAATGCTTTTCTCTTCTTTGTCTCTGGAGATTTGTCTCCAAAAGCCAGTGAAATCACCCTAACCCTGTGCATGGCAGAGATGGGTGCATTTAACTCCCATCTGGGATTCTATTAGTTATTTGCCTTGAGTATTTTTTATATGCAATCTGTTAGGACCCAACCAAGTGAGGTTGGAACTTGGAAGGTGTATCCATGTAGGAATAAGAGGAGTTAATTGATGGGGTTGTTAGTTAATTAGGCAGGCTAGTATACAGTCAGTTAGGCAGTTAGATAGGGAATCACTGTAATTGGGGGAATTCATTCATTCAATTCAAAACTAAAAAGAGCCATAGCTTAGTTTTAAGGGGAAATCCTTGGGGAATAGTCTCTCCCTCTTCGTTACCAGTTCTTGATAATAGACAGGTACCACTTTTACCTCTCTATTTCTGTATATTCTGTTCTATTACGTTTGGGACCACAATGCACTCATTTGGGAATTGTATCTGTATTATATAATCCTTGTTAGTATAGTTAAGTTGCATCTAATAGAATTTTATCAAAATTGCAAATTTTGGTTGTTGAGGATGTAATGTGTGCAATTTCTCAGTGCAGCTGATGTGAAGGATTGCATGCTAAAGATTCACACACTTAATTATGCTGAGGAAACTTGCTACAATGGCACATTGGTTATAAAACCATTCAGCTCCGGTGTAGAAATAGGCAGTTGTAATTGGATTCTAAATGGCCCAAAGGGAGATATTGCTTATCTTTCGAGCTCCAGCTTCATTTCTGCTCATGCAATGGCTTTTGATTACCGCAGTCTACAGGGGACTTGTGCCTTAATTTATTCAGATTTCTCATTCTTGAGTGATGCACAAGATGTTGAGGATCGGGATAATCACTCTGTTCCAACTGATGATAAGTTATTATCTTCGGCTGGATTCAACCTTATCTCTGATGAGAATTCAGAAGAAAAGGAAAAACTGGTTTTCATATGCTCATGTGCTATAGAGTGTCTCAAAGTTGGTGGTTCAGTTCTTATTCCTATTAATCAACTTGGAACTATTTTACAGCTTGTGGAGGAAATTACAACATCACTCGAAGCTTCAGCTATGAAGGTGCCGTTTCTTTTTTTAGTATGGTCTCTGTTGAATGGTCATCAAAATCAAGGAAAAACATTGATGGAAATATGGAAAATATTTTGGGGGTGTCATTAATTAGCCTTGTTTAAATTGCTATTTACTGTCCTGCAAAACCACATATCCATATCCTTTTTAGTTGCTTGTTCCCACTCATTGGTAAGAATATGTTTTTATTGGATATGATGAAAAAACAAAGGGGTATAAGCTGTTTGACCCCGTCAACAAGAAAGTCATAGTAAGCAGAGATGTAAAGCTCAATGAAGCAAATGAGTGGGACTGGAACAATTCTTCTGAGGTAAACTTTGAAGACGGAATCTCAACACAAATTATCAACCCGGCAAGTCCTGAAGCTTCTGATGATGAAGATGAGGTACGACAACCCAGGATGCGAAGCATACAAGACATATATGAGTCAACAAGTGAGGTACATTTTGTTTGTCTTCTTGCAGACTCTGAGAACATAAGTTTTGAAGAAGCCATCCGAGATAAGAAATGGCAAGATGCCATGGATGAGGAGATAGAAGCCATTGACCGAAATAACACATGGGAGTTAGCCGAGCTACCAGAAGGAAGTCGGCCCATTGGAGTGAAGTGGGTGTTCAAGAAGAAGATGAATGCTCAAGGGGAGATAGAACGATATAAAGCTCGACTAGTTGCAAAAGGTTATAAGCAGAAGGCTGGAATTGACTATGACGAGGTGTTTGCCCCTGTTACAAGGATGGAGACAATTCGGCTACTCATCTCACAGGCTGCTCAATACAGATGGCCAATGCATCAAATGGATGTAAAGTCGGCATTTCTGAATGGTGTTCTTGAATAAGAAGTTTATGTAGAACAACCGCCGGGCTACATGAAGGCAAGAGAAGAGAAGAAGGTGCTGAGATTGAAGAAAGCACTTTACGGGTTGAAGCAAGCACCACAGGCATGGAATGCTCGTATTGACAAATATTTCAAGGAGAATGGACTTGAACAATGTCCATATGAACATGCTGTTTATGTCAAGAAAAATGGAGGAGACTTGTTAGTTGTGGCTCTTTATGTTGACGACCTCATTTTTATGGGAAACAATGCCAAGATGATACAAGAGTTCAAGAGCACAATGACAAGAGAGTTCGAAATGACAGATCTCGATTTGATGAAGTTCTTTCTTGGTTTGGAAGTAAAACAAAATGAGAAGGGAATCTTCGTGTCACAGGAGGCTTATGCAAAAAAGATCTTGAAGAAGTACAAGATGGAAGATTGCAACCCAGTTTCAACACCAATGGAACCCGGTTCAAAACTCTCTAAGTTTGATGGAGGAGACCGTGTTGATGCAAGCAAGTACAGAAGTTTGGTGGGAAGCCTACGTTATCTCACATGCACGAGGCCGGATATCTCGTTAAGTGTCGGCATAGTAAGTCGGTTCATGGAGGAGCCGAGATACACACATTGGAAGGCGGTAAAGAGAATTCTGAGGTATGTTCAAGGTACAGTTTCACACGGGTTACACTACTCGAGCTCGGCAAAATGCAAGTTGATTGGATATTCTGACAGTGATTGGTGTGGAGACGTAGATGATCGAAAGAGCACGGCTGGTTATGTGTTTTTCATGGGCAACACGGCATTCACCTGGATTTCGAAGAAGCAACCTATTGTGACACTGTCGACATGTGAAGCTGAATATGTAGCTGCATCTTGGTGTGTTTGTCATGCAATGTGGCTCAGGAATTTGCTAAGCAAGTTGGAGGAAAAACAAGTCGGCCAAACTGTGATCCGAATTGACAATAAGTCGGCAATAGAGCTAGCCAAGAACCCGGTAAATCATGAAAGAAGCAAGCATATTGACGTCCGATTTCACTTCATCCGGGATCAAGTAAAGGAAGGAAATGTGGAGCTAACACACGTGACCAGTCAAGAGCAAGTCGGGGACATCTTCACAAAGCCACTGCCGACGTTGCTGCTCAACAATTGCAAGAAGATGCTTGGGATGAAAGATGGCAGAACCATTTAAGTTTATGAAGGAGAATTGTTGAATAAACTTTAAATGTTTTGTTAGTTTTATATTTAATAGTCTTAATTAAGCAGTCATGTGTTTAGGTAAGTGAAAGGCCAAGAGTTGTAAGAAAGTGAAAGGCCAAGAGTTGTGAGAAAGTGAAAGGCCAAGAGTTGTGAGAAAGTGAAAGGCCAAGAGTTAGAGAGGCCAAGAGTTAGAAGTTTAGTTTTGTGGTTTATGGCTAATTTAATGTTTGGGTCATGAAAAGGCAATCTAGTGCCTATATAAACTAATCCATATTGTAAGCAACATATCACAAGAAAAAGAGAAATACAAGTTTTGTCTTCTCCACAAGAAAATAGTTGTTTTTATTTTAAGTTCTACATTATAGTGATACCACAAATTCAACTGAACCGAATGAGAACTTGGGGGGCAAGCCTGAGGCCTCAACATATCTGGCACAAATGCTAAACTTGCAAAGCTGGTACTATAAACTTTATGGGTTTTCCTACCATGTTTGATTAGTTTTTATTGGCAGATTCGTTGAGATGCACGAACAATCAATTTACTAATATAACATGTAAAACTAAATCCCTTTTGATTTAGTATGCTGAACATATATATGTATATATATCTAAAAGGTTTAATGATGTAGTTGTGCTTTTGGACTTCTGTATTTTAAATTTAAAGCATTTAATGCTAGTAATCAACTGCACATTCAATGTTGAAATATATTAAGAAAGTAACCAAATGGAAGACAGGATCATATTGACTAGCTCCTCCTTTTTATATCATATAAATTCATTTAAGGTAAAATCTCTTCTGGCCATTTATAATTATCATGTAGTGTCAAGAAGGGAATGTAATGTTGATTGTCAATCAACACATGAAGGTTTTTATATCTCTGCACAAGAGTATGTTCATTTTGAAGTGTGAAGAATGCATATGCTCAGTTTATCATGTGCTCAAACTCAACTTTATTTCATAGTAGTTAATTGCACCATAATAGCGTTGTGGTGCCTCACCACAAGAAATCGCTCCACGCCGCATCGGAATGCAACAGCGGCCATTGTGATCACAAATCGCGGCAATATTGTTGTCATAAGGCAAAATATCAATTTTGTCATAAATTTAAATGTTTCTTTTTTTCATTATTTCTGTCATATATCTATTCCGCTATTTTTCATAACCGCAACCCGTTATAACGCTATAGCATTATTCGGGGTTGGCTGCGACATGCCCCAATCAGCATTCGATAACTTTGCTTTATTTAGAGGAATAGTGTGGCAAGGATCAAAATCCTGACCAGTTGGTCACATATCATGTCGAGGACCAATCCTCCTGAAAACATTAGTTGTTAGGTGAAGTGAATGATTCTACATCTCTAACATTGATATTCAACACTGGGTTTGGAATTGCACTCATGAGGTGCTCCTTAGACTCATTATATGGGTTGTGATTTAACTGATTGATTTTCCATCTTTAATTTTGTTAAATATACTTAATTCATTTGACAACTATAAATTGCGCCATCTATCTAGTCTATCATTGAACCTACGTGATTCATTCCATGCCAACACTCTTATATTTTCTTCTTGCATTGTAATTGATCTTGGAAGAAGTTACATCTTCAACTTATCTAAGATTTCTCTGATGTTTTATTTTGCATTTGCTTTTTTCCTTTCCACAATTCTTGTCAATTATGAGCTTTTCGTATGAAAGGCTACCACCATTTTATAATTAGCATTCTAGCTAGAGTTGTATAATGCATTGAAAATGAGGTTATCTGTTTGAATACTTTTCAGAAAGTAAATCCCTTTTGAAGGTTGCTCAGTTTAAATGTCACCCATGTGGCCATGTCTACTATTTCCTACTGAGCTTCATTTCTTTTGACAGGAAGAAGATGAAATTCGGAGAGAAAGAAAAAGACAGTCGAATAGGGAATCGGCTAATTGATCAAGGATGCGGAAACAGGTATATCAATAGTATACGTACTAGTAAAATGTCTGTGCAATGGAGCAGGTTTTTGGGGATCTGTTATAAGTTATAACTACATACTTCAGAATAACAGTAAAATATGAAAATGTTCTGTGAATTTGACAATGATCGAAGAGGAGGATATTCTCACTATCAAAAAATTTCACCACCAACTTACTACCTATCATTTAATCACCATTAGATTAACATTTTTTTCTCTTCAAAAGCTTTTTAACATTCTCTCTCTTTGATCCAATGGTGATGTGATGGGTAATAAGTTAGTAGTAAGAATTTTTGGTAGTTAGAATATCCTCAGGATTGAATATAATTAAGAAGGTAGAATGAATTTGCAGATTCATTTCCTATATTACTAACTAAAAGAATTGTTGGAATGTTTTTCATCTTACCTTTTAGAGGGAGGATATTCTTACTACCAAAATTTTCTACTACTAACTTACTACCTATCTAATCACCATTGAATCAAAGAGAGAGAATGTTAAAAAGTTATTGAAAAAAGAAAAAATATTAATCCAATGGTGATTAGAAAAGTAGTAAGTTGGGAGTAGAAAATTCTGGTAGTAAGAATATCCCTCCTCTATCTTTTATGCCCAAAAAGCTTTTTTTTTCCTTTTAAAGTCCTTATTTTAGTTTTATATTTACTTAATAAATTAGTAAATTTTATAGTGATTTAATTATAATTAAATAATTGAAATAAAATAAAATAATTGTTTTGATTAATTTTGTCCTATTCTTGTTCCTACTTCACATTTTACCACTGTCCTATTTTAGTTTTCCTCTTCCACGCATTGATGATTTGCTGGATCAGCACAGGGGTGCTTGCGTGTATTCCAAGATTGACCTCCGGTCCGGTTACCATCAGATACGGGTAAAGCCGGAGGATGTCCCAAAGACAGCGTTTCGCTCAAGGTACGGGCATTATGAGTACTTGGTGATTCTGTTTGGACTCACAAATGCACCCGCAGTGTTCATGGACTACATGAACAGGATCTTCCAGCCGTACCTGGATCAGTTTGTGATCGTCTTCATCGACGACATCTTAATTTACTCCAAGACGGAGGAGGAGCATGCTGAGCACTTGAAGATTGTTTTGCAAGTGTTGAGAGAGAAAAAGCTTTATGCTAAGCCGTCAAAATGTGAGTTTTGGCTCAAGGCGGTGAAATTTCTGGGTCATGTGATTTTCGCTGATGGAGTTGCAGTTGATCCTAACAAGATTGAGGCCGTGATGGACTGGGAGAGGCCCAAGACGGTTACAGAAGTGAGAAGCTTCTTGGGTTTGGCAGGGTACTATAGGAGGTTCATAGAGGGATTCTCCAAGATGGTGCTACCGATGACTCGCCTTACCCGAAAGGAGACTCCATTCGTGTGGACACATGAGTGTGAGAGGTGTTTCGAGGAGTTGAAGGAGAGACTGACTACTGCTCCAGTGTTAGTTCTTCCTGATCCTGCGGAACAGTTTGAGTTATACTGCGATGCCTCTGGAAAGGGGCTAGGCTGTGTGTTGATGCAGAAAGGGAAAGCAGTTGCCTATGCTTAAAGAGAAATTTTTGGTGGCCGGGCATGAAGAAGGACATAGCGGTCTACGTGTCCAAATGCCTTATATATCAGAAAGTAAAGATTGAGCACCAGAAACCGTCTGGTAAACTTCAACCTCTGGAGATTCCACAGTGGAAGTGGGAGAGTATTTCCATGGACTTCGTGGTGGGATTGCCTAAAACTCAGGCTGGTTGTGACTCTATTTGGGTCATGGTGGACAGATTGACCAAGTCTGCCCATTTTCTTCCAGTGAAGGTGAGCTTCACTACAGAGCAGTTGGCCAAACTATATGTCCGTGAGATTGTGAGGCTTCACGGGGTGCCCGAGAGTATCATCAGTGATAGGGACCCGAAGTTCACATCTCGGTTCTGGGAGGCGCTGCAGGAGGCTTTTGGTACGCAGTTGAGATTGAGTACCGCCTATCACCCTCAGACTGACGGACAGACTGAGCGGACCATCCAGACATTGGAGGACATGTTGAGAGCTTGCACGCTGGAGCAGGGCTCTGCATGGGATAGGTACCTTCCGTTGGTAGAATTCTCGTACAACAACAGTTTTCATGCTAGTCTGGGCATGGCACCCTACGAGGCGCTGTATGGTAGGAAGTGTCGGACTCCTACTTGCTGGTCTGAGGTTGGAGATAAAGAGCTTTTTGGCTTGGACTTTGTCCAAGATACTACCCAGCAGATCCAGATGATCAGGGAAAAGTTGAAGCAGGCACAGAATCGCCAGAAAAGCTATTATGATGTCAAGCATCGTCCACTGGAGTTCAGTGAGGGTGAGCACGTGTTTGTGAAACTTTCACTTGTCACCGGTGTTGGACGGGCACTCGGAGTGAGGAAGTTGAGCCCTCGGTTCATTGGGCCCTACCAGATCCTTGGTAGAGTAGGACCTGTTGCCTATCGACTTGCCTTACCTCCGAACCTACCCAACATCCACGACGTGTTTCACGTGTCTCAGCTTCGGAAGTACATAGCAGATCCTTCGCACGTGGTGCAGCCGGATGATGTGGAGGTTCGGGAGAACCTAAAGACTCCCGTCGGACCACTCAAGATTCTCGATCGAGGCGAGAAACAGCTTAGAAGCAAGATCATTCCGATGGTCAAGGTGTAGTGGACTGGGCGTAGTCCCGAGGAGTGCACGTGGGAGCGAGAGGATGAGCTTCTCCGACAGGATCCCGACTTTCGAGACATGTATGTTTCTGATTTTGAGGACAAAATCCTTAAAAAGGTGGGGTGAATGTAAGAACCCGCACCGCTAATTAAGGTAATTAGTGAATTAATTATGGTAATTAGGAAATGATTACATAATTGACCTTAATAATTATTAATGGGCTTAAATAATTATATTGAGTGAGTAAAAATGCTGAAAGTCGCTTTTCGGAAGAAAAACGCAGATACCTGTTCTGCTACCCGGTATAAATGCGTACCGGAAAAGTATCCCGGAAAATTATAACGAATGCATGATAATTACTAGAATATTATGTAGGACTTGTAAAACAAGTTTCAAGCCAAAATAACGTAATCTGATGCCAGAACTGATACTGGCTATGGAAAAATGCGTACCGGAAAGGTGCTCCGAAAAATAAAATAAAAATATGATAAATCTTAGAAAAATGTGTAGGTCTAGATCCCAAAGTTTGGGATCAAGATCTTTTACTTTGCTATTAAGGCTAATACTGCGCGATATGGCTTAAGTGGCTATATATGCTTAATGGCACAAGTTTCTAGGTCAAATTGTGCAGCCACCTACGTAGGAAATTAGAGGCCATTTGCTGCCACCTCTCTTCTTCAGCCTTCCTTGCTTGTTTGATACCAAGTCTTCACCTTTCCTTCTTCATTCACACTCAAAACACTTGGGGAGGGTGAGAGTTAACCTTGGGGCTGCATTGTGGCCATCTTTCTGAGTTCAGGGAGCTGAGTTGGCTGGGTGGTGAGGCTGAGTTTGGAGCTTGAGTGATGGTTACCTTGTTGGGGTCATTTTGAGCTTCAAAGTGTCATCTTGGGATGCAAGAACCCACCTTGGAGGTGCCATTTTCGTGCTCCTACTTGGTCTGAGTTTGGGGAGCTATTGGAGAGCTCCTTGGGCACTGTCCATTCTGTTTTTGAGCCTTGGTAAGTTACCTCACCATGATCATGAGTTTATCTTGCTTAAAAGTGGTGTCTTGGCATGTAAAAGGTTAAAATGAAGTAACCAACACCTAAGTGAACTTGTGTATGCTTAAAAATGAATCCTTGGACGTGTACATGTGTTAAAAGTTGAATCTTTGGACTGGACATTCACGAAATGCAGAAACTGCATTCTGTCGTGAGATATTCGGATATTTGTCGAACAGATATCCGGATATCAGTATCCGGATATGGTATCCGGATATCCATATTCGGATGTGGGATCTGGGTATCCGGATATGGTATATCCGGATATGGCCAGTGTGATATCCGGATATGGCATATCCGGATATGCCCCTTGGGATATCCGGATATCCTGGGATTTCACAGAACAGTAGCCGTGCTGTGTGAACAGTAAGCTATTGGGTGTTTGTGGACCCTAGATTAAGGAAGTTGAACTTCTGTAATTAATGAACTAAGTCAGAATCATATGACTAAGGGCTTATGGCTTTGTTGGAAGCCTTAAGACGTAAAACGTAAAGGAAAGGCGTAGTCTTTAAGTTGTATGCTTGTGATGCATAATTAATGATGTACTATCGGTCCATATCAGATCGTGATACTGCTGTTTTTGGACTTGAGAGTGGTTGGACTCTTGGCTTGGATAGCTAGCTTGCAAGGTAAGCTTTCGTGTCCTCGGTTTAGCCATTTTGTGGTTCCACCATGTCCCATGGGGATGTGGTTTATGCATGCTGTGTTACATGCTTTGATGTTTTGGAAATGCTGTTGAGCTATTATATGCAATGTGCTTTTATGATATGCATGTGGTGTCCACCTATACGGTAAGCCTGAGTATGTAGTACATACAAGATGGTGAGGCTGTGGGTGAGGTGCAAGCGGTGTTCCTTGTACTCATGTGGGTTTAGACGTATTCCTGCATTTCTCTGGCCAGTAGATTTGATAAACACACATGGCATGATTAATTGCTGCATCGCATAGTTTTGGAACTTATATTGTAAATACTGTTTTTGAACTTATATTACACATGTAAGTGAGCTTGGGGTGGAAGATCCTTGAGGACCCCTTGTCTTACTGAGATTTCTTGTTAGAGATCTCACCCCATGTTTGGGGACGCTTATTTCAGGATCAGGTAATGTTGAGGGCTCAGGTGGCAGGAGGCCAGAGCTGAGTTGATATTATGATATGCTGTCATGCTGGATGTTGACTGCTGTTATGTTTTCCGCTTGTTTGAGTTATTATGTTGAGACTGTTATTGGGCAGGTTGCCTTTATTTGGTGAGCATGGGGTTTGTCCATGCCACATGGTTTGAATACTGTCTTTTAATTTGATGTTGTAATTAAAGTATCAGGATTTTGATCCAGGCTACGTGTTGTAGTCCTGTGGCTTTAGATACTCACATTATACTTATGTATGAGTATTCAGTTAGTTGTCTTGCAATTTACATACAGGCAGTATTTTATGAAATTGATTAAGTAATCAAGTTGGCTAAGGTTAATGACGTCATAATTGAATTAAAGAAAAAGTTATTCCGCAGTTTAATTAAGCGTGGCTTAATACGATAGTATGTTAACAATCCGGGTTAACACGGGCTGTTACAGAGGGTTGATTATATCTCCTTGCTGATGGAGATTTTGTATATTAGTTTATTTTTCTGTTTTCGTATTTTTAGTTACTTGATATTGGTATATTTTTCTCTGATGTTTTAATATGCGCATTATATTTTCTTCTATATGCCACTGTTTGTTCCATTGTGCAGGTTTTTCTTCCTTCTTGTGGTTTAATTATTGCTGAGGACACCAATGCTCTAAATCTGGGAATGGTAGGCTTGCACCTTAGAATTTCAATTCTTCTATCAGGGGAGATATTCTAACTCTTTTAATTTTCTTAGTTATTTTTATAGTTATTTTGTGTGCTATATAAAAAAAATGTGTTTTGAGCAAATCCCAGGTTTAAAAGTGCTCATCTTGTTAATGTACATGATTGAATTTTAGGAAATATATTGTATGACTTTCTGGCATAACATTGCATAGGCATAATTGGATGCATGATTGCTTGTTTGTCTGAGTTAATATTGTGAATTCTGATAATGTCTGAAGTCAATTTTCTTGAGTCTGCATTGATACCATAGCTGTGAGGTTTTGAGCCTAAACACTAAAATTTTTGTTGAGAGGCCACACTGTTGTAATACTCTAGAACTTGATTTGTTTCTCTATTATGCATGCATTGATTGATATGATAAAGGCATTTTGTTCTTATTAGTTATTGGCCAAAATAACCCACCTGTAAGAAATTTTCCCTTGCTAGCCCTTTTGAGCCTGAACTGATTTGTTGAAAAATGACTTGTGGCCTGATTAATGGCTTAGCCTATATCCATGAGATTTACCTTGGTTGAGATTGAATCACTGAATGTTTTGAAAATAAAATAAAGAAATTGAGGTAAGCTCCAAAAAGGTCAAGGAATTAAGGGATGAAAAATTCATATATACCCTTATAAAAAAAAGGGAAGGGTAAAGTGAAAAGCAAGAAAAAAATAAAAAAATGAAAGGTGGTTGAGAGGAATTAATTCCCGAAATTCCGAGGGAATGTTAGTGGAGCAAAATAATTGAGTTGAATTTGTTAAAAGTGAAATAATATCAGTTTTCAATCTCTTGGTTGTTTGAGCTACTATCCAAATTTTCCTACCTATTACCCCGGCCAAGTTACAACCTGTGAAGTCCTTTTGATCAATTGATGCATGTGTTTGATTCTTCAATTTTAAGAATTTTTTAGAATATGATCAAGCCTATGGTAGTATTATAACTTTG
Source organism: Gastrolobium villosum (assembly GCA_032173675.1). Classification (NCBI taxonomy): domain Eukaryota; kingdom Viridiplantae; phylum Streptophyta; class Magnoliopsida; order Fabales; family Fabaceae; genus Gastrolobium; species Gastrolobium villosum. The sequence continues at coordinate 73,806 of JAVKPL010005451.1, read as the reverse complement.
AGAAATTGAGTGCTCATGATACCCTTAAACACTGAGTGTGAGTGAATATTATTATTTGTGTAAGGGTAGGCTTGCATCTTTAAGAAGCTGATGACAATATTGGAAGTTTTGTGAGATTGAGTCAAGCATGCATGACATATTGTGTCTGAAAGTGTTTATGGATTGTTATGTTGGATTAATTGAATATTTCCTGGATTAAGTCTTTTACATTGCTGGGGACAACAACGTTTAAATCTGGGAATGGTTTGATGTGCCTCTGGCAAGTGTGGTTTTTCTGTGTTTAAATTGATAAGAATTGATGCATAAAAGAGCAACTTATATATATATATATAATTGCTAATTATATTGATTTTTATTTTCAATTATACTTCTCATATATTGGTTGTATTTATACAGTAAAAGGAGTGAAAACTACAAATTATTAAAGAGTGTTGATGCAAGTACATAATCCCAGCAGCATGGCGCGGACTGACACCAAACTGGCGCGAACCCGCGCTAGTTTTTCGAACTTTGCAGCGAAGGCACCAAAGTGGCGCTAAGCAGCACCAAAGTGGCGCCACTTAGCGCCACACCAAGAAAGAAATGGCCAGAATCAATGGCGCTAGGTAGCGCCCAAATTGGTGAAGAAAATGGCGCAACCTAGCGCCCAAATTGGTGAAGAGATTGGCGCAAACTAGCGCCAAGGATGCAAGCACAGTGGCGCCAAGTAGCGCCACTATGGCGCCTACTGGCGCCGTGTTACGAACTTTGAGTTCCGACTTTTCAAATCAGGCAGTGGCGTGGCGCAAACTTGCGCCAACCCGGCGCCAACTGGCGCCGGTTTGCGGGATGAATGTACCGTGTTTCTAAGGGGAACTTTTGGAAAGGAAAGAAAATATTGTAAAAGGACCCTTTTTACATAATTAGGGCAGATATTCGGAGACAGAGACACACAATTGAGAGGCAGATCTGGATCTGGAGAGACTGGAGGAGAAGGGCTCTATGGCGTTCTTCGTTCTTCATCTCGTTATAGTATTTCTTTATCTTTTATTTTAGTTTATGTTGAATTTTAGATCAGCAATCATGATGTTGATTGGCTAGATCTTTTTATTGTAGTCAGGGTCACGATCCATATGTAAACCCTTGATACGAAGTATTGATTTATGGTTTTAAATTTATATAAACTAAAAGTTGTCACAACCCTATTTGAAATCTTCCATTCTTCAAGAAGAAGTTTAATTGATATTAGATTATAATTCCTGTGGAGACGAACTTTTCTTATCATTATATTACTTGTGCAATTGGTATACTTGCCGGAGAGCATCAAGAAGCCACGCTCTCAACCACCTCTACTAACAAGTCTTTGGGAAGTGATGCTATGGAGGCAGCATGAGAGGGTCTGTGTCGTCTCTTGTTGCATGCCCTCTTCATTGATAATCTTGAAAGATTCATAGTTGGACAGTATGGAGTTGGAGATTTCAAAAAAAAAAAACCACAGGATTCAGAACTATGTGTAGAGAAAAGGGTTTGATGGACTTTTTGACCACTATAGCCTTTTTTTAATAATTAATTACCAAATTAACCATATTTATAAATTATTTCAAAAATTTAACCTCCTCATAAAACATAACACCAATCTGCCCCTGTTTGACCGTTGACCATGAAGCCTTCCCGGGTACACCCCTCCCTACCCGGGTATATTTCTTGAATCTGAAAAAAGTTTGAATTATTTACCTGGGTAGGGAGGGGTGTACCCGGATAAATAATCATACCATTTCGCTCCTTTATGCTGTGCTTCATTTGTATCAACGAAAGGGTATGATTATTTATCCGGGTACACCCCTCTCTACCCGGGTAAATAATTCAAACTTTTTTCAAATTCAATAAATATACCCGGGTAGGGAGGGGTGTACTCGGGTAGGTTTCATGGTCAACGGTCAAACAGGGGCAGATTGATGTTATGTTTTCTGAGGAGGTTAAATTTTTGAAATAGTTTATAAATAAGGTCAATTTGATAATTAATTATTAAAAAAAGGCTATAGTGGTCAAAAAGTCGAGTTTGATGTGTTAATATATAGAAGTTTACAATGATATAAATCTAGGATAAATCTACCGTGATCTAAATCTAGGATAAATCTACAGTGATCTAAATCTAAACGACTCTTACATAATTAAATCTTGTCATTGCATAATTATATCGTATAAATAATCTACCATTAGATTTGAAATTTCTATTATATACATCATATTAATACTTCATTAATACATGTCAAGAGTAATGTAATATATATTTTAAAAATATATAAATTTAGTATAATTTGTCATATAATTATTTTTATGGGTTTTATAAGAGTTATGTTATAGGAAAAATGATTGTGTAATGTTATACAAATTCATTTTGCGTGCTAGAGTTTTTTTTTTGTTGCGGGCCCCACAAAATGTTATGAGTGTAGGAAAGTTTTTCTGGTCATGTTAAATGATAGATGATAAATCCTATTTTTATTTATGAAACTCTTACAATATTTGACATAAATACTTAAAAGTACTGAATATTTATAGTTTAATAATTTAATAAAAAAAACTATATATGAAATTCTTAGGTGATATATAATTACTTGAATCGTTCCCTCTCCTTCAAGTAAACATTCAGTGGTACCTTACTGCTAGTGGTATCTAAGGAAACTCAATTTGCCACTTTTAAGTATAAATAATTATGTGAATTAAAATATAAAAAATGCAAATTTAGTGGTACCTTACTGCTAGGGGTGTAAATAGGTTACACTAGTTAGGTTTGACTTAAATAGGGCAGACCTGAGTAAAAAACATTTGGTTTGGCTGGAACTGTTGGCCTATATAAGCTCTAAATTACAAGTTTAATCTAACATATATTTAAAAAATAAAAGTCTTAACCTAGGCCTGTTAGTCTATTTAAGCCTATTAAACATTCAACAATTAAAAGAATAACTAAAATAATATTACTTTATTATTCAAGATTATTAAAATAATAATTTGGGAAAACTTTACTTTCACCTATTGTGGTTTGCCTGTGTATCATTTAGCACCATGTGATTTAAAAATTATCATTTATATCCCTTGTGGTTGCACTATGTGTCATCTAAACCCCTGAATGACTAAAATACCCCAAACTTAAGAGTTTGTACTATACCTCTTGTTTCCAGTCCGCATATGAGTGCACAACTCAATCATCAACATACTCATCACTTCCCTCTTTTTTCTTTAGTTAACAAAAATGTAAGAAAGAAACAAGAAAAAAAAAACCAAAAAAAAAAAAACACAAAAGCGACTCAGACTAATCATCTTATACACTAACCATATGAAGACTCTAACTGCCTAAACTAATTACTAACCCAAGTATGCTATGATACAAAAGGTTCAGCCAAGGGAACAATGGCCTTGTCCCTGACTAAAGGTTCACCATGGTAGATTTTTAATCTCTGCACATTTACTTTAAATTTCCTCCCATCTTTTTTAGATATAATCTCTACTGCTCCATGTGGGAAGACTTCAACAATTTGGAATGGGCCTGACCAACGTGACTTCAATTTACCAGGGAGAAGTTTAAGTCTAGAATTAAAAAGTAGGACATGTAGACCTGGTTCTAAATTTCTATCCTAAATTTGGTCGTCATGCCACCTTTTCATTTTCTCTTTATATAGCTTAGCATTTTCGTAAGAGTTCTGCTTAAATTCATCCAAGTTATTAAGCTGCAGAAGCCTATTTTCAGCAGAAAGTTTGTAATTCATGTTGAGCTTAGCAAGATCCCAATAGGCTTTGTACTCCAACTCCAATGGCAAGTGGCATGCTTTACCAAAGATCAGTCTATATGGTGAGCATCCTATGGGTGTCCTATAGGCAGTCCTATATGCCCAAAGGGAATCTTCTAATTTTAAGGACCAGTCCTTCCTTGAAGGTCCTACTACTTTCTCCAGAATTTTCTTAATTTCCCTGTTAGTCACCTCCACTTGGCCACTAGTTTGAGGGTGGTAGGGTGTGGCCACCCTATGCTTAACACCATATTTAGCAAGGAGGTTCTCAAACTGTTTGCTAATGAAATGCCCCCCTCCATCACTGATCACACATCTAGGTGTGCCAAACCTTGTAAAAATGTAACTCTTGAGGAACCTACATACAGTCTTGGTTTCATTAGTGGGAGATGCCATTGTTTCTACCTATTTGGACACATAATCAATAGATACCAATATATACCGATTGCCATTAGAAGTGGGAAAAGGACCCATGAATTCTATCCCCCATACATCAAACACCTCAACTTCAAGAATTGGGTTGAGTGGCATTTCATTTCTACGTGTAATATTGCCAGTTCTTTGGCATCTATCACAGTTCTTAGCTAATGCATAAGCATCCTTAAATAGGCTTGGCCAATAAAAGTCAGCCTCCAAGACTTTAGCAGTTGTCATCACTCCTCCATAATGTCCTCCATAAGGGGAGCTATGGCAGCTACTTAAAATTCCCTCTTGTTCACTTTCAGTAACACATTTTCTAAGGATTTGGTCAGCACACCTCTTGAAAAGATAGGGGTCACCCCAAAAGTAAAATTTAGAATCATGGAGAAATTTCTTTTTCTGATGGGAATTTAATTCCTCACTTATCAATCCAGCAGCCAAGTAATTGGCTAAATCAGCATACCAAGGGGTGCCACTCCTGATTGGCTCTAAGTCTTGTTCATTCTCTTCTAGCTTAAGCCTAGATAAATGGTCAGTTATCTGATTTTGGGTGCCACTCCTATCCATAATTTGAACTTGGAATTCTTGAAGGAGTAACATCCATCTAATAAGCCTTGGTTTGCTATCTTTTTTTTCCATTAGATATTTAATTGCAGAATGATCAGTATGCACAATTATTTTTGCTCCAAACAAATAACTCCTAAATTTTTCAAATGCAAAAATTAAAGCAAGGAGTTTCTTTTCTTTTACAGTGTAGTTCAACTGAGCACCTTGCAAGACTTTACTTGCATAATAAATGGAGTGGAAAATTTTATTTTTGCGTTGTCCTAAAACAGCACCTAATGCCCACTCACTTGCGTCAGTCATTACCTTAGATGGTAATGACCAATCTGGTGCTACAATTACAGGAGCAGTTATCAATTTATTTTTCAGCTCTTCAAAAGCTTTTAGGCACTGTTCATCGAACAAGAATGGCCTATTGATCTCAAGCAGATTGCTTAGTGGCTTGGCCACCTTAGAGAAGTCTTTTATAAATCTCCTATAGAAGCCAGCATGGCCTAGGAAACTCCTAATACCCTTGACATCTCTAGGAGGAGGTAATTTTTCAATGACAGAGACCTTTGCCTTGTCCACTTCTAAACCAAATTTAGACACCTTGTGGCCTAACACTATCCCCTCCTTTACCATAAAATGACACTTCTCCCAATTTAACACTAAATTGGTCTCCTCACACCTTTGTAACACCTTAGACAGATTTAGCAAACATGCCTCATAGGAGCTGCCAAATACAGAGAAGTCATCCATAAAGACTTCTACAAATTCCTCAATCATGTCATTGAAGATGGCTGTCATGCACCTTTGGAAGGTTGCAGGGGCATTAAAAAGACCAAAAGGCATCCTTCTAAAAGCAAAAGTGTCGTAAGGGCATGTAAAGGTTGTTTTATGTTGATCTTCAGGGGCCAATGGGATTTGGTTGTAACCAGAATACCCATCTAAGAAGCAATAGTACTCCTGGCCAGCAAGTTTATCAAGCATTTGATCAATAAATGGTAGGGGAAATGGTCTTTCTTAGTGGCTGAATTTAATTTTCTATAATCTTGGCAAATTCTCCACCCCGTGACAGTTCTAGTAGGAATGAGTTCATTATCTTCATTTAATATAACTGTGATCCCTCCCTTTTTAGGGACACAATGCAAAGGACTCACCCAATGACTATCAAAAATTGGATAGATGACACCTGCATCTAACCATTTTATTACCTCCTTTTTAACCACCTCTTTCATGGCTGGATTCAGCCTTCTTTGAGGTTCAATTGAGCTGTTGTTTTCATCAACCAGCCTTATCTTATGCATACAAAATGAGGGGCTAATTCCTCTAATATCAGCCATGGTCCAACCAATGGTTTTTTATGCATTCTAAGGATTTTTAGTAGCTGTTCTTCCTCTGTAATGTTCAGTTCAGAGGATACAATGACTGGAAGAGTTTTCTCCTCTCCTAAAAAGGCATATCTAAGGTGGTTTGGCAGCTCCTTTAATTCTACCTTGGGTGGTTCATCAATGGATGGTTTTAGAGGTTTAGAGGATCTTTCATGTAGTCCTAAGGATTCAAATTGTTTATCCCCAAAAAACCGTGTTGGTTTAGGCTCTAAAGCTAAGACAAGCTCACTTTCCTTTAGTTTTTTAGCAATCTGTTCAATACTGCCTAATCCAGAATTGATAAATTCATTATTCACAAGAGAATAGTCAGCAACAATATGATCTAAAACAGATATGGCATAACAGTCATCTACATCTTCATCAATAAAATTCATTGCTTTTAACACATTAAATGTGATCTTTTCCTCATTGACCGTCATAGTTAGTTCTCCCTTTTTAACATCAATTATGGCACCCCATGTGGCTAAAAATGGCCTACCCACTATGATAGGCACATTCTCATCAACTTTACAATCTAAGATTATAAAATCAGCTGGAAAAATAAATCTATCAACTTTAACTAAGATGTTCTCTATTTTTCCATTAGGGAATGCAAGAGTTCTATCAGCTAATTGGAGAGTAACTGTGGTTGGAGCGGCTTTCACTCCAAGAGTTTTAAAGATAGAAGTAGGCATTAAGTTTATGCTAGAGCCTAAGTCACATAAGGCTCTACTAATGTATCTATCTCCTATTGTACATGGAATTGTAAAAGAACCTGGATCTTCCAATTTCTGAGGCAATTTGTTGGAGACGTAGCTGCTGCATTCCTTTGTTAATGCTACTGTTTCATACTCTTCAAGCCTCATCTTCTTTGTGAGAATATCCTTCATGAACTTCACATAGCTCGACATGTTTTGAAGTGCTTCCACAAAGGGTATATTAATTTGTAATTGCTTCAGAATGTCCAGGAATCGCTTGAGGTTCTGCTCTTGGTGTTATTTTTGGAGTCTTTGAGGAAAAGGAACCTGTTTTTCCTTAAAGGGTGGTTGAGAAGCTTCTTTATTCTGCACAAGATTTTCTGACTCCAATGATTTTTGCTCTTCCTTTTCTGGTTCAGAATCATTTTCTTCCTCATTATCATTTTCTTGAGGTATAGTTGCTATAACAGTGTTTTTCACTTGCTGCCCTTCTTTCTCCATCAATTTCCTCAAGGTGGAAGGCCTTACAACATGTTTTGGTTGATCCACCTCTCTGTCATTCCTCAGTTGGAGAGCCTTACATGTTTCTTTTCCATCTCTCTTTGGTACTTCTGTATCACTAGGGAGTACTCCCATTGGTCTGCCACTGAGTGCTGCAACAAGTTGACCTATTTGTGTCTCAATGTTTTTTAACATATCACTATGACTTTGGAGTAGAGCTACCTGATTTTGCACAGCATGATCATTCTTTGCAGCATAGTCTTTCATCCAATGTTCAAGAGGTGGGTGAGCTTCTGCATTCCCTTGATTTTTCTGGTCTGCAGGAAAAGATTGGCTGAATCCAGGAGGGAATGGCATCTTTGATTGAAATGGTTGCTGTCCTCCTTGGAAGCTATGAGCAGGTGTTTTATTTCCAGCATTGTGATTGTATCCATGGCCTTGATTCTAGCCAGATTGACCACCTTGATTCTGCCATCTGGGTTGGTTGTATTGGTTGCGGTTGTTGTAGCCACGATTGAACTCTCCCACATAAAGAACTGATGTGGGGTTGTTGGGGCATTCCTCAAATGCATGTCGCCCATAACATAGGGAGCAGATAACTGCTGTAGCATCTGTATGAGCAGGTGATGAATTCTTAGAGTCCACTAATACCTTGGTGAGATTCTTCACTGTGTTGTTTAAGGAAGCAAGTTCAGCTGCCATGGAGGTGGTTTCTGACACTTCATGAATGCCAGCAGCCCTTTTTGGTGGGTCTTCTCTATCAAACGGCCATTGACAACTGTTTACACTGATTACCTCAAGAATATTGTAAGCATCAGTGTACTTTTTGAGCAGAAAAGCACCTCCAGCAGTGGAATCTAAGTTGGATCTCCCTTGCAAGGTCAAACCTCTATAGAAAATCTGAATAATGGCCCAGTTAGGCAGTCCATGGGTTGGGCACTTCCTCAACATCCTTTTGTATCTAGTCCAGGCTTCATGGAGAGAATCTTCAGTACACTACCTGAAGCCAGTGATGTTGTCACGTAAATCACAAACCATCGTCGGAGGGAAGAACTTCATAAGAAAAGATTCTCCCAACTCTTTCCACGTAGTTATGGAATTAGATGACAGATTCTCTATCTAATCCTCTGCTGCTCCTCCCAGAGAGTAAGGGAAGAGTTTCATTCCCATGGCTTCATTGGAAACACCATGAATAGAGAAGATGTCTGAAATCTTCATGAACTTTGTGATGTGCCTATGAGGATCTTCATGGGGCATTCCATGATATTGGGTAATCGATTGAAGGAGCTGCACCATCCCTGGCTTCAAATCGAAATTTGCTTCCAATGCTGGTTGAACTATGCCTGGGATCACTCCATCGAAAGATGAAATTGCATACTCCATTGCGGGCAGCTCTTCAATTACTCGGATCATGGCATTTTCGTTCCCATTTTCATTGTTCCCATGGATTGAGCTGTTGTCGTCTGCCATAGTGTAGTAATCAATCTGGTTTGGCAGAACGTACATAATTAATGTAACAGTGCTATTTTTTTTACGTTCAGAATCAGTAAACTGCAAGAATTAAAAACTTGTCAAAAATTAAAAATGTAACAGAATCACAAATTCAAGAAATTAAACCAAAGAACTTCAAAAAGAAACTAAATCATGCACCATTCCCCGGAAACGGCGCCATTTTGTTGGGTAGTATTTTTCAAAAGAAAGAGTTATCATTCTCTGGGAACGGGATAATCAGTTTCTTTCTGTTATTCTTTTTCAATGAAACTTGTACTTTCTGAATTGTAAACTATATTAAGAACAACAAGAACACGTTTATAAGAGTAAAAATGAATATTAGAAAATTCCGGAATTCTGACTTTGATGATTTTTTCCTTAAAATCGCAGTCACGCGATTTAACTGCTATAGCACCTAAAACTGATGTAATCTGACTTTAGTAGAACCACACTAAACTTTCCCAAATTTAGTTTGTGAAATGATTCACATTAATCCCTTAATTTTTGAATCATTTTACTGATGACTTGAAATCAAATTCTTTCTTAGATTATTCCTAATCTAAAAACTTGAATTAATGAAATCATGAACTTGAATTTCCCAATACAAGTTCATGCAAGAATCTTGTCCATTCCCATGGAACTTAAACCAAAAAAATATTCACTACTCAAACATCAAGAACATGCACAACAACTTAGATTATTAATGGGTACTCATCATTTCCATCAGAATTCCAGAAAAAAGATTTAGCAATGCATGTTGAAAAGTAAAACTAAAATGAAATCTGAATTAACAGTAATCATTATTTTCATTCACAAAAGAAAAGAAATCGTAAAGATAGAAAGTACAGACCAAGAAATCTTGAATCTGAAATTGCTACAATCAACGATAAACTAAAGAACGAAATTACTGATACTAATCGGAGGCTGCATGCAGAAATCTCTTCTTGAATCCCTTCAAGAATGAGGTTGCTCCAAGAAAGCTTAAAGGAAAATTTCAACGCTCAGCGAAAAGTAAAAACAGAAAGGCAAAATTAAAACTGAGTTCTCTTCACGAATGTCTCTTCTAAAATATGCGTTCCCTCCTCTTTTTAATGAAAGAGTGCCTTTTTCTTCACTCAAGCTTCAACACATGCTGTTCCTTAGATCCAAGAAGCATCCAACGGTTGCCTTTTTTCCATCCCATCTTATCTTCCTTCTTTTCTTGCCAAGTGTCCTCTTCTGTGGTAAAAAGGTGAAAAATATTAGTGAAAAGTTAAAATTCCTTTTTCTACATTTTTTTTTACCATTTGGGCTTACTTCATTAATTTCAGCCCACTTTTACCTGCACTTAGACTAAGATCACCCCAAAAACTATAGAAAAATTACCACTAAATTAAGTAAAAATTAAGACTAACACACAACACCCTTGATACACATGTCCTAAGTTGTGCAAATTAAACCCTAAAACTTTATTCCATCCCCGTTTTAGTAGAAAGTGAATATTTATGGAATCAGATATTTACAACAGAAATAAAAGAAACTTGTATTAGTGAATGAGAGCATTGATAGATGCCAGGCAGGATTGAACTTGGTACTTAATCCTAAGAGCAACCCCAAAGTAGTTGGTCAAGAATTCGAGACCACTAATGCAATGTTTATATTACAAGTGAGACCATATAGGATTTAACTGGTATATGAGTCCACAAAGCAATCCCAAAATTGGCCAAGGAGCACATTACTCCTCAAGTCCACTAAGCGCACTATTAATTTTCATTTCTATTAGACAATTGGAAGACTTTTCACATGAAGATGGGATGTTTAGTGTCTTGCAAAATTGATTATTTCAGACCTCTATAATGTCATTCGAAACATGATGCATATTGTGGAGAAGCAAATAATTGTGATGTTAAAATCAATGGCGATGCTAGAACTGCAGAAACACATTATAACTACAAGACAAGGTTTGCATTGTATCTGTAGTGAGCAACTAATTGAAGGAAAAACTAATTGAAGTTCTATACTGGTAACCACTTCAACCTAGTTGCTTTCATAGTGCAGTGACATTTTTGCATACAAAGGTCATAAAAGAATAGATATAAAAATAAAAAAATAAAAAACTGAGAAGTTTGTTAGAAATTCATGGAACATCAATGATTGTTGATTGGGCATAAAAGCATTGAGAAAAATCTAAAACCTAAAAAAGAGGATTGAGGTTATTAACTCACGGCAGTTGAGCAGCTAACACTTTGATTCTCTCCGGCAGCAGACAACAGAGAGAGGGATAACACGTAAGGTAGCAGGGTCAAAGTGTAGTCTATATGTATTGATTGGGTTAGGATTTCGGTTTTCAAATTGCCAATTACATAGTTAAGAGGTATTTAATTATTTTCACATACGAGGAATTAGAAAGGAAAAAAAAAATTGAACATCCCAATTCAATGACCAACTGTCCTCGAATCCAACTCGTAAAGAATAATGGGGAAGTTTTTCTACAAATATAGATAATTTTAAGGATTTTGTCATTTTAAATAACATAAATTATGTAATTTTAGGAGAAAGATAAATATAAGAAATGAAAATTATGGAGAAAAAATAAATGGTTTTCTTAAGGGAAAAATATTTTTCAGTCACTGGATATAAAGTTATCTCCGGTAAGCAATGTTGTTAAAATCGAGATCTTAAGTAAAATTGGAAGGGGATTAAAAAATCATAAAACGTAAAATAGTAAGGTAAAATATCATAAAAACGTAAAAGCGTTTGGAATATTAGTAAAATTGTTTTGATGAAAAACAATCGTAAAAATGTTTTGATGAAAAACAATCGTAAAAACGTAGTGGTAAATCGAGATTTTAACAATAATGTCAGTAAGTTCAAAATGACATCGTTTTAAGGTTATAAGATTAAAAAATTATAATGATAAAGATTAATATAACCCTGCAATATATTAGAATTGCAAAAACACATTAATTTCTGCCTCAAAATGACATCGTTCTGGACTCTCACTGAGATAACTTATCTTCATTGACTGCAAAAAAAATCCTTTACTTTTTTTAATTTAAATCTTTAAAATGACGTAACTTTATATCATTTCAAAAAAACACGCTTCCCTAATTTTAAAATAGAACTAGTCTCACTAATTTTTTTTTTTTTTTTGCTTTACTTCTCTTCGCAATGGAATTAACTTATTTACTACTCCAGATACTTTTGGCTACTTGTTTTTTAACAAGGGAAAAATAGATAATCTTGTTATAAAAAAAATAAAAATAGATAATCTATCTAAATTTTTAACAATATTAAAAAAAATGAATTAGATGGAAAAAACTATAGAGGGTAAATGACAAAAAAAAAAATTAAAAAAACAAAGATCTCATTCTTATTGATAAAATCTGCCCCGAATCCCATATTTAATGAAAAATCCAAATTCCTCAACTAAACATGGAGAATATTGGGAAAGTAAAATATAGATAATATGATATTTTTTAGGTAATATATTATTTAAAAAAAGGATAAGATCATTATACAGCAACGTGAGTTATATTCTGTGAGTTATATTCTTAATCTTAATTGGACCCTTTAGAACATACAAATAGATCAACGTTTAAAATTGGGTGAAAGATATGTATTACTTTTATTTAGTTTTGAGTAAATCTATTTTTATATTTTAATCTAAAAATTAATTCAATTTAATGAATATTTTGATTAATTTGTTTATTTATTACTTTTCTTGATTTATTACTTTTGTAATTGAATCTTCTTAATTTCAATTGAGTTTGTTTGATTTTAACTAGTCATGTTCATCACCAAACATTCAAATGCCACACATACAAATGTAATCGTAACATTTATGATTTGTCAATCATCTATCCAATAACAATGTAGTCCATGACACTCAAATGTCAGTGGATTGTTGAACTATGTTATTTTTTAGTATGGTAAGAGATTGAAGAACTTTGTTATGTAATTAAAAAACATACTTTGACATGAACTTTGTCAGGGTAGCAGTATAAAGATGAAGCTTGCAATTAAAAAAAGAAGGTTTATAAACATTTAGAACTTGTGCAGTTTTTATACATTAACGGTGATATTCATTCACACTAAAATATATCGTATTTTTTAAATATGTAATCAGTTAATATCTCATACAAACCATTTTAGCATCAATAAAAGTAAGGATTTCTTACGTAGCTATGATCAAAGCCAGATATATTATTAATAATATCGAAATCATATATAAATAAAAAATATATAGCATAAAAAAAAATTCATTCCATTAAACTTAAATCGCTTAGATTTTCAGTTCAACAATTTTCTGACATCTTCCAAATTCAAATATCTTAAACAAACAGCACAGAGTACAAAAGAAAAAAGTAACAAAAATAGAAAAGATGAGGTGGTAGTTTTAAGTAAAGGAAAGGAGGAAGAAATGAAACAAAGATGAAAACATAGGCATAGGAGCCAAATAAAGAGACATTGACTGAGAAGGTTCAGGGTGATGCAAGAACTTGGCTAGTCCAAAATCCACAACATGCATGCGTCTCAAAGTCCCCAATATCCATCAACCTTGAGCTTCAAGATCGCTGTATGAAGAGCACACAATTAGGTGCAGCCAAATGAATTGAACATTGAATATAATTTATTTATTTTTCCTTTGTGCAGTAAAGCATTTGGTGGAAATTACAACAACACACAGCACAATATTATATTTTAGACCAATACTTACACACATAGAGTATAGACAAATTACATTCGTAGGGGCATGGAGAACAATTTCTATAATTTGAAGAAACAGTTGTTCAAAAGAATGCCGACTGAAAGGAAAACATTAACAAGCACCTATAAATGGTTTGACAGGTAAAGCACCGAATATTAGCAGATGGAGAAATGTGATGCACGTACCAATGACTCAATGACTCCAGTTCCACCGATGAAGGCTTTTTTCAAGGTGGATGGCAATTCATTTACCAAAATGTTTTCACATCTATCTAGCTGTAACTCCACAATATTACGAGCCTTGGGAAGTGAAGCCTCCAGCTCTTGGCAATCACTAATCTCCAGTTTTTCCAAATAAGGAAGGTGTTGAGGTAGCCCACTTTTCAACCTCGGACAGTTTATAATGGAAAGCTCTTTAAGAAAGCGGAAACCTTCACCATCATCCGGACAGAACCATTCCTTCAATTTCGGCATATACCCAATTCGCAAAGATTCAAGGGACTTGAATGGAAAATTTGACGAATTATTGCCGTAAAACTCTCTACCAATTATCTCTATTCCATCAAAGAAATAAATAGAAAGATGCTTGAGGGAGGAGAGCTGCCCAAGTGGTGGCAAGCTTGAACAGAATGCGCATCCGGACAGGTTCATAGACACTAAATTGGAAAAATGAGAATCCCCAAGCCAATCTGGAAAGTTATTGCCAAGGTAGTGTTCGATAGTGAGGCGATTCAGGTTGCAATATGGTTGAAGTGCCTCCAAGACATGCCTTTCAATTATTGCGTCACCATTTTCTCTACTAGTTAGTCGTCTTTCTCTTCTGCCATCGAATTTCAACAATAATTCTTCTAAATGTTTCTTATTTTTCAAAATATCTTCTGTGGCATCTGCAGTATCAGTGATATTTCCCAACCCTGAAATTTTGAGTCTTCCTTGGAGATGGTTGAGTTTGGCCAACTCCTTAATATCAGATCCACTGTGCTCTCCCACAACAAAATCAGTCAACGTACGAAGATGGATTAGCATTCCTATATCCTTTGGCATCTTCTTTATCGGAGTGCCTCTCAGGTGAAGATGACGTAAATTGACGAGTTTGTAAAAATCTGAAGGGAGCTCAGTCAAATTATCACAAAATTCCAATTTCAGAGTCTGCAAATTATGCAGCATACAAATGGAATCGGGTAATCTTTTAATCTCAGTATAAGAAAGGTCTAGATAACGCAAAAGCTTTAAATTGCTTATCTCATCATCTAGCTCTGAGATATCACAATATCTGAATGATAACACCAGCAAATATTTAAGTCTCGAAAACAGAGCATGTTGTACATTGTTGCATATCTTGAAGCCTCGGCCACCTCGTTGCCATATCAGACTGCGCAATCCATTACACTTGTAAATATGCTCTAATATTTTATCTTCATCTTTTATATCATTAGAGCACCAAACGTGACGTGTCTTATCAGGGATATCTAACAACCTTGGGATAAGATCACCCTCCAGTCGTAAACAGAAGTCTCCTGACACCGATTTTGCTAAATCATTGACAAGATCATGCATCACGAAGCGATCATTTCTGTTTCCTGAATTTTGGAAAAATGAAATATACTCAAGCTGATTGAAGAATTCATCACCCAACTCTTCTTCACTTTTACCTGATCCGCAACATTTCAGCAAACCTTCTGCCATCCAAAACTTGATTAATTCATCCTTTTCAAACACATGACCTTTGGGAATCATGGAACAATAAGCAAAACAACGCTTCAGGTTGGAAGGAAGAAAATGGTAACTCAATCTCAGTGTCGGGTTAATGTTACTATCAACAAATAGACGCCACATATCAGTCTCCAATATCTTAACCCATTCACTTTGAGAGAATTTTATCAGCAAGAGATTTCCCAATGCTTTTATAGCTAAAGGCAACCCCCCACACTTCTTAACGATTTTCTTGCCAAGTGATTCAAGATTTGGATATTCACTTATATTCTTGTTGCGAAAAGCATGCCTTACAAACAAACTCCAGCAATCCTTTTCCTCCAATCCCTTTAAAGGAACTAGTTGGGTGGAATTCATGACTAATGCTACCTTCTTATCACGTGTTGTGACAAGAATCCTACTTCCGGAAGATCCATAGTTAAAGGGAACTTGTAAGGCCTCCCAACTTATCCTATCCTGGTTCCAAACATCGTCGAGAACAAGCAAATATTTCATACCCATTAGTCTCTTCTGCAAGTCAAGTTGGAGTGAATTCAAGTCTTCAGCATCGGCTGAACAATGAAACGACTTAAGAATTGCTTTTGTAAGTCCAACAACATCAAAATTTTCAGAAACATGGACCCAAGCTTTAAGTTCAAACTCCTCCTGCAACCTTTTGTCGTTGTACACAAGCTGAGCAAGGGTGGTCTTACCCATCCCACCCATACCAACTACACTGATTATTGGAACCAGGTTGTCGCTGACATTGTCTGAAAGGAAGAATTTGATTATTTCCTCTCTATCCCCATCTCTACCATATATGCTGCATGATAGATCCACCAAAGATGTACTTGGCAATCTCTTTGGGAGATTCCAACTAACTCCATCTTCGTTGCAAGCACGAGAGCCTTCTTTCAGTTCTAGGTTTCCCTTTTGCTTTTCAAGAGAATCTAAGTTCTGTAGCAATTCTTTGATCCTAGATTCAAATGGATTAGTAGTAAAGGCTGAAAATAAGCCTCGTACCTGGCTGGTAGTAGTTTGAGGATCAGTGGCAATCTCATCCAACAACTGGTCAGCCTCATAAACAGCATGTTTAACTTCATCAAGCCACCTCTTCACGGATGTGCTTTGGTACTGCTTTGTCTCTGCTTCGTCTAGCACTTTGTAGATAGATTCAACAGTAAGCTTAAGTTTTTCCACCAGCCGATCTTCAAGTTTGCTTCTACGGAAGTAGTCTGTGAGATTACTTGAAAACAACCTGTCAAAAGTCGCATAAAAGAAAGACGAAAGACACGCCGTAACAACCAGCTCTCCCATGTTTTACTAAATAAAAAAATATATGATATTGAAATTTTGTAGAAGATTTATTTGATGTGATCCACAAACCTCAGAAGCTCTCACTAAGAAAAAATGGAACAACAATTATGTAATGGAGTGGAGTGTTTCTTTGTGTCAAATAATTTGTAAATTTATGTTATTTTTCGTAATCTATCATTATATTTATGTTTTTCATAAACAATTACCGTTAGTTAGGGGAAACTGTTACACGACAAAAACAGATTCTTTTCTTATTTATAACAGCCTTTGCCTTTTATTTTTACTTCGTGTTAATGCTGATTTGCCCATTGCGTACAGCTAATAAAATTAAATGGCAGAAAAATCCAGGATTAGATTTGATATAAAAAATATAGAAAAACATATATAAAAATTAGATTTGATATTTCTCACGTTAACAAATAAAATTATATCTTATATTAAAAAAAAATGTGACTTCCATATTTTTTTTAAAGCCTTTTTACATAGATTCATATAAAAAAAAAATTAGATATAAGTCCAACATATTTTTATGTGTGTATAGAAATTTTTTTTATATCTTATAATACAAAAAATCGAAGATTTAGGCTAAGGTCTGTGTTTTTTTTTTTTTAAACATCACTTAATATAAATATATGCGAATTTTTGTAAGGCGTCAAATAAGCTCATATTGTGAGAGGACTTAATAAAAAACGCAGGTTTATGTGAAGTCACAATTAACTTCCAAATGTTCTATTTAATTTCCCATATTTACCATTTCATCTATCACAATTTCTATATAATATACACCGATTAAAGAGATACACGAATTAAGGTAAATTTTTACCTTAAATTTTTATTGTATTTTTCATTTTTTATTTTTTATTTGTATTTCACTTTGATGGAATTACAATTTACGTCTAAATATTTATAGCTTATCCATTCTTATAAATTCAAAGTTCATATAATTAAGTTTAATTTTTTTTAAGTTTGATGATATATATTAAAATATATGTATACAAGATCTTTGATTTTAAAGGATAACAAAAATTTAAACATTAAATAGTGTAACTCATATATTAAAACAGATTCTTTTCTTATTTATAACAGCCTTTGCCTTTTATTTTTACTTCGTGTTAATGCTGATTTGCCCATTGCGTAGCTAATAAAATTAAATGGCAGAAAAATCCAGGATTATATAAATATAATGTAATATTAATAAAATACAAAAGCTTCAACTTTTTAGTTTCCAAAAAAAAAAAAAAAAAAACAGAGCTTCGACTCTCTCTTTTTAGTTTTTGGCAAATATTGATGAATTGCCACTAGTTTCTTGGCAACTACTACACTGATTTGGATTAATTTCTCTTGCTTTACAATCAGATAGGAAGAAATAATTTTATTTTTTCGCAAATACAATAAGTCAATAACAGTGTACAATAATTTTTCCTCCTTTGTGACGGGATAGGATGGCATAAAAAAAGGATAAATTTCCTTTCAAATAAAAAAATATAATAGAATGAAAAATAATAAAAAGAAATATAAAAAATTAAGAAAGAAAAAAGCTTTACAATCTTCTGCAGCTTATTTTTAACTTGAGTAGAGTTTACCACCCTTAAAAAATAAAAAGTTCAAATTTGAAATAAAATTTGTATTTTTGTTTTTTAGCATCAAATAATTTGTAAATTTATGTTATTTTTCGTAATCTATCATTATATTTATGTTTTTCATAAACAATTACCGTTAGTTAGGGGAAATTGTTACACGACAAAAAATGATTACAGATTACTTTTTAACATATTTATAACAAAAATAAACCTTTTTTTTTTATTTGAATTACTTCGTGTTAATGCTGATTTGCCCATTTTTTTTTCAGCTAATAAAATTAAATGGCAGAAAAATCCAGGATTAGATTTGATATAAAAAATATAGAAAAACATATATAAAAATTAGATTTGATATTTCTCACGTTAACAAATAAAATTATATCTTATATTAAAAAAAAATGTGACTTCCATATTTTTTTTATGCCTTTTTACATAGATTCATATAAAAAAAAATGAGATATAAGTCCAACATATTTTTATGTGTGTATAGAAATTTTTTTTTATATCTTATAATACAAAAAATCGAAGATTTAGGCTAAGGTCTGTGTTTTTTTTTTTTTTAAACATCACTTAATATAAATATATGCGAATTTTTGTAAGGCGTCAAATAAGCTCATATTGTGAGAGGACTTAATAAAAAACGCAGGTTTATGTGAAGTCACAATTAACTTCCAAATGTTCTATTTAATTTCCCATATTTACCATTTCATCTATCACAATTTCTATATAATATACACCGATTAAAGAGATACACGAATTAAGGTAAATTTTTACCTTAAATTTTTATTGTATTTTTCATTTTTTATTTTTTATTTGTATTTCACTTTGATGGAATTACAATTTACGTCTAAATATTTATAGCTTATCCATTCTTATAAATTCAAAGTTCATATAATTAAGTTTAATTTTTTTTAAGTTTGATGATATATATTAAAATATATGTATACAAGATCTTTGATTTTAAAGGATAACAAAAATTTAAACATTAAATAGTGTAACTCATATATTAAAACAGATTCTTTTCTTATTTATAACAGCCTTTGCCTTTTATTTTTACTTCGTGTTAATGCTGATTTGCCCATTGCGTACAGCTAATAAAATTAAATGGCAGAAAAATCCAGGATTATATAAATATAATGTAATATTAATAAAATACAAAAGCTTCAACTTTTTAGTTTCCAAAAAAAAAAAAAAAAAAAAAAAACAGAGCTTCGACTGTGTCTTTTTAGTTTTTGGCAAATATTGATGAATTGCCACTAGTTTCTTGGCAACTACTACACTGATTTGGATTAATTTCTCTTGCTTTACAATCAGATAGGAAGAAATAATTTTATTTTTTCGCAAATACAATAAGTCAATAACAGTGTACAATAATTTTTCCTCCTTTGTGACGGGATAGGATGGCATAAAAAAAGGATAAATTTCCTTTCAAATAAAAAAATATAATAGAATGAAAAATAATAAAAAGAAATATAAAAAATTAAGAAAGAAAAAAGCTTTACAATCTTCTGCAGCTTATTTTTAACTTGAGTAGAGTTTACCACCCTTAAAAAATAAAAAGTTCAAATTTGAAATAAAATTTGTATTTTTGTTTTTTAGCATCAAATAATTTGTAAATTTATGTTATTTTTCGTAATCTATCATTATATTTATGTTTTTCATAAACAATTACCGTTAGTTAGGGGAAATTGTTACACGACAAAAAATCTATCTTCCTACATATATAATTCAAAGTGGGCTATACTTTGAATTTATTTTCTTGATCCAGTGTTCAATAGACCTCACATATATTATGAGTATGCAAGAAAATGATTTTTTATTCTATAACGTGACAAAACAATTTCCCTTAAATTGGAAAGAAAATAACTGCAATTTTTTTAATAATTATGTAGGTTTACTAGGGTATGTATGACAATGTTCAGTAAAAAAAAAAAAAAAATTCTCTTTTTTAATTCTTCCAACCAAATTAATTAGAAATAATATGCTTACCAAAAAAAAAATTAGAAGTAATATTTATTAAAATAAATTTATTTTTTTCCAGAGAATAAATCGATAGTCCAAAAAAATAAATTGATAAAATTAAAAAAGTATTTTTTATTCCTGACATACTATTTTTAAAATACATATTTTCTTTTGTGGGAACAGAAATAAATTATTTTATCATATAAAATAGATACTTTTCTTAAGACACAGAAATAAAAATGATTACATATTCAGGTTTCAATCTCAAAAAAAAAAAAAAAAAATAAAAAAAAAAACACGACGAAAAAATAAAAGTAACAAAGAATAAAAATAAAGGCTTTTCATTTTATCCTTTAACATAACACAACAAACTTTTCTATACTTATAATATTTTGTGGGTACACACATTTTAAAATAAAAAAATATGGC
Source organism: Gastrolobium villosum (assembly GCA_032173675.1). NCBI lineage: Eukaryota > Viridiplantae > Streptophyta > Magnoliopsida > Fabales > Fabaceae > Gastrolobium > Gastrolobium villosum. The sequence goes on along the minus strand of JAVKPL010005451.1, from coordinate 53,347 downwards.
ACGTAAAACGAATCTCTATACCATTACACAATCATTTTTTTTATAACATAATAAACATAAAACCAAAAAACAAAAGGTAAAAAAGAAAATATATATAAAGCCAATTAGGGATCTATGTGATTTCAGTTTTGTAAAACTGTTTTTTAATTTTAAAAACAAAAAAACAAAAAAACATGATTGATACTCGCTGTTTTGTGTAAAAAATTTTAAAAACAGGTTGATACTCGCATTTTGTTTTGTGTAAAAGATTTTAAAAACAGTTTTTAAATTTTGATTTTAAAAACAGAAATTACAGAACACCTTTGAGGTGTTTTTGTTCTAGTTTTTTACTTTTTGTTTTGAAAACACCAAAAACATGGAGAAGAGATGTTTTCATTAATGGCAAAATTGTAATTAATGTCTATTCTGTAATGTTGGAATCTTCCTCTTCCCCTTTTGCATGGGCCAACATGATTTCTTCGCAACTGTCATATTGACTGGTAACACAGTGCGCAATAATTTCTTATACTTTTGCTGTGGGGTAAGATGCCATTAAAAGATGCCAGTCTGTTGTACTAAATAAAAAAAAAATATGCCAGTCGGAAATTTTGTAGAAGATTTATTTGATGTGACGTAACGAAATAAATTTAAAGGGAAAAAAGTTACAAATCAATAATCTACCGTTCAATTTTAACGTGTGGAACAGAATTATAGGAATATATTGGATTAGTATTTTAAAAGATTTTTTTATATAAAAAATTTATAGATTTTAAAAGGCTATTTATAATTGGAGAAACTTTAAAGATTTTTTTTTTAAAAAACATTTACAATCAATATTTTATAAAATTAAATTTTAAAGGATTTTAATATAATTTATATCATTTTAAAAAATATATGAATTTTTAATAAACATTCAAAATTACAAGAGTTAATAAAAGAAATAATAAAGAAATGCAATGAAATTAAAAAAAAAATAAAACTTAATATAATTTTCTTGGGTTTGCTTTTTCAGCAGTTACTGCAAATAAGTTATCTGCAGTAAGCTCAATACGACGTTGTTTTGGGGCGAAAATCATGATATTTTTATAATTTTAATTTATTTCAGGGTTATAATAGTCTTTATATTTATAATTTATTAATATTTAAATACCAAAACAACGTCGTTTTGAGAATAAATGCAAATAACTTATCTGCATTAACTTCAGAAACATTTTTCCCTTAGTAAAATATAATATACTTTTTTCACCAAAAAAAATATAATATACTTTTTAACAAACATACATTCAAAATTACTAAGTAACAACTTCTCACATATATAAAGTTATACTTGTCCTTTATGCATTAACATTTTCTTATTCATATTCTTCGGTTTGACGAAATGGGTTAAAAATTATCTTCTTCATTTGGTATCAAAACTATGCATATATGATTATAAGACCCAATTTTTTTAATTATTAAAATAATTCTAAATTTTCATATAGAATATAAAGTTCATAATAAAATTTCATTTGGAATTTTTTTCAATTGATCTTGAAAACCTTGAGATTTTTGTTCTACGTGGTGAGAATTTTCTAACCATACATCATATGCATATTTTCATTGAATATTCTAAGAAAATTTCAAATTTGAATTTTTAGGTTTTATTACATGAAAGTTTAGAAAAAAATTCAATTTTTTTTCATCGATACATTGAAATCTTAAATTGCTTTGGGATTTTTGAAAAGCAAATTTTTAATTATCTATTGATACAAAAATTGTTTGAAATCATTTCCTATAGTGAAGGAATTTCAGTCATGAATGTATTATTATGAAATATAGGTTCATATTCAATCTCTTTTTAAATTGATATTGTTTCATTGTTTATCAAAAAAAAAAAAATTGTTTCATTGATGTAAAACTAAAATTGGTTTAAAGATTTTAGTTCCCCAGTTATTTTTTTACTGTTTTATGTTATTTTTAATACAAAAATCATATATTTTTGTGCCAAGAAAAATCGTGACCCATAATTTAAAAAATAACTTTTTAAACTTCTAAAATTTCTCAAAAATGGCTAAAAAATATGCTATTTTTTAGATAGATCATTGGGCACAAAAATATGTTATTTTTGAGTTTTGACGAAGATTCCATGGCAGAACCCAATTTCGAGCGGGTCAACTTGGCAAAAGAAAAAGAAAACACTGCAATATAGAAATCTCAAGAAATCCTGAGGGTTAGGGTGAGATTGTGAAAGAGACATCCTATTTATATTTTTTACTAAAAAGTCTCATGAAATCTACGTCAACGGAAAGTCCATTAAAATCGTTAGACTTTTGAATACCACAATAGTGTTTTTGTATTTACCAACGGATTTGGACAAACTCAAAAATAATTTTTTAAAATCCTAATTGAATACCGATGAATTTTTTTGTCTAAAAATAATTCATTAAAATCCCTTGAATACCCAATCCAATACACCTCCTATTATGTTTAAAAGATTTTTTTTTAAAAAAAAAAGATTGTGTATACACCATTAGGGAAGTTATACTTACAACTTATTTTCCTTTATAACATCTTACAACCAATATATTAACCATTGATTTCTGTCAATCAACGGTTAAGATTTTCGCTAATAAAACTTATTAATTAATTATTAATTCACAATAAATTTTAACCGTTGATTGGCGGAAATCAACGGTTAAGATATTAGTTGTAAGAGATTATAAAGGAAAATAGGTTCTACGTATAACCTCTCCCTAAAATATTTACAAAAAAAAAAGATTTTTATAAAACAAGGAAAAAGTATGTGTCATTTTTTTTGGTAAATAAAACGTGTCATTTTAAAGGATGTAAAGTTGTGTCATTTTAATTTAGAGAAAAAAATAGATAAAGGAAGAAAGAGATTTGACAAAAAAAAATGTAAATCTCACGTTTGTATGAGAGTGAAATGACATAAATTATATCATTTAAAATTACAATATTTTTCTTATAAAATAAAGGTTATGTTTATCTCATTTTACATGAGATAAATAATTTTCTTACACATATAAAAAGAAGTTAGGTCTCACCACTCTTTTTTCTTTCTCCTCTTACGTATGGGTTCCACCCATACTTTTATTTCTATGATATGAGATAATTTTTTTTCTACAACATAACATAAGAAAAATATTTTCCATAAAACAAATGTGAGATACAGGCCAAAATCGAAAAATGGCTACCACGGCTTTGATTTCTTCGAAACTGTCATATTGACTGATAACAGTGCGCAATAATTTCTTCTACCATTAAAGGATGCCGGTGGGAATTAATGTGACGTAACGAAATAAATTTAAAGGAAAAAAAGTTACAAATCAATAATGTACCATTCAATTTTAACGTGTGGAAGTGGAACAGACTTAGTCGTTGGAGAAAAAATAAATAAATTACAGATTCGGTGTAAAGTAAAGTCCGCCTTTTTTTTTTCTACAAAAAAAAAGTCCGCCTTTTTTTAAACATAAGTTAATATAAATATAGGAATTAATATTTTTTATATTATTTTGAGGTTTAGAATATTTATATTAATTTATGTTAAAAAAGCGGACTTTTTTTTAATTATTTGAGATTTAGAATATTTATTTAATTATTTCCTTTATTAATACTGATTTTTCAAATTAATTCTGAGTTTAAATCACAAACTCAAAATTGAGAGGTTTCTGGGTTTAACCGCTCTTATAATATCATTCTTGCAAATTTGAATTGTGTTTGTGAGAAATAAAATGTGTCAAATGAAATATCATTGCGTAAATCTCGAAAAGTTATGTGAAATCAAAAAAAGAATTACCTGATTTGGATACCCGAGTCAAAAGTTATGGCATTCAGAAGTTTTACGATTAAATTGTAATTTTGTTTTTTGGAAAAAAATGTGACACGTGTCAACACTTGATAAGTGACACCGAAATTAGGCGTGATTGCTTCTTGAGTGACGCCCAATTTCGGCGTGATTGGTGACGTCCAAATTGGGCGTGATATTGTGCAATAAATATGTAATTATTTCCAAAACTGACATAAATTCGTAATTTTTTATTTAAAAAATAATATATAATTTTTTTGCCATTTTTTCACATCAATAGTGATAGAAATAAAAAAAAGTTGAGTGTTATGTGATATGGAGAGGAATTTTGTATTATAAAATCTTTAAAACAAATAATTTAATAATATTACTCAAATTTTATTATATATATATATATATATATAAAACTCTTTAAATTTTGGGGCGCCTCCCTAGGTCCACCCCTGCATATGCTAAAAACATCTATCTTAGACCCTGCCTAGTGAAAACAATTATTATTTTTTTCGGTGAAAGCCTGGTGAAAACTTTTACATGTACTTATAAACCGTCAATATCAACATTAATTTAAAATTAGTTTCAGAAATTAGAGTTTAACATGGACAATATCCTAATAATAACATGAGTGCAAATACTATAAAGAAAAACAAATTATACGGATAACCATCAATTTCATACACAAAAAGATAAAGCTCTATCTTAAGCATGCTAAACAAAATAAGATACCATGTTCCCAAATAATCCATTATTTCGTTGACTAAAAAAAAATCATATATCCACCCTCAAATTTAAAGAAATTAACAAGAACTAATAAATATTGAACAAATCATAGAGAATTGTAACTCAAGATCTCATCTACAATATTCACATAACTCAAAATCATCATCTTCATCATCTAGTAATTGCCATCGCCCTTTCTTCACAGCCGAACCCTTGCATGTGCTCTTCCATTGGCATAAAGGGGTATGATTTCGCGCTGACATTCTATTATTTTTCCACATAGTTTTTATTAATCGTTCCACATTCTTCGTGCATCTTATAATGCATTTGGAATTTCTTAGAAAACGAATATGCTCGAGTCCTTCTTTTCTCAACTCATCATCTTTGGAACATAATAAGATCATACCATACACATATTTTGCTTCCTTGTGACCCTTTTGAGCAGCATTCTTCAAGCTTCCAAGACCATCTCCATTCGAATAACTAAAGTATTCTCGTAACCCTTATCTGTACAAGCTCTCCAAATTTTCACTTTCCCTGCAGCGCTTCAAGAAGGACAATTCTTTTTCTTTAGGATTCCACTGAATTAGTGGAAACGTATCCAAAGAAACATGTTTACAAACATATTTATCTTCTGCAGCATCAAAAAAACCTCTGCAACACAGTTTCATGTTGTGAAGATCGATGAATGAATGAGAAGTGATGTGCCTCTGGCAAGTTATAATTGATAAGAATTGATGCATAAAAGAGCAACTTATATATATATATATATATATATATATATAATTGCTAATTATATTGATTCTTTATTTTCAATTATACTTCTCATATATTGATTGTATTTATACAGTAAAAGGAGTGAAAACTACACATTATTAAAGAGTGTTGACGCAAGTACATAATCCCAGCAGCATGGCGTGGACCGGCACCAAACTGGCGCGAACCCGCGCTAGTTTACGAACTTTGCAGCGAAGGCACCAAAGTGGCGCTAAGCAGCACCAAAGTGGCGCCACTTAGCGCCACACCAAGAAAGAAATGGCCAAAATCAATGGCGCTAGTTAGCGCCCAAATTGGTGAAGAAAATGGCGCAACCTAGCGCCCAAATTGGTGAAGAAATTGGCGCAAACTAGCGCCAAGGATGCAAGCACAGTGGCGCCAAGTAGCGCCACTATGGTGCCTACTGGCTCCGTGTTACGAACTTTGAGTTTTGACTTTTCAAATCAGGCAGTGGCGTGGCACAAACTTGCGCCAACCCGGCGCCAACTGGCGCCGGTTTGCGGGATGAATGTACCGTGTTTCTGAGGGGCACTTTTGGAAAGGAAAGAAAATATTATAAAAGGACCCTTTTTACAGAATTAGGGCAGATATTCGGAGACGGAGACGAAGACACACAATTGAGAGGCAGATCTGGATCTGGAGAGTCTGGAGGAGAAGGGCTCTGTGGCGTTCTTCGTTCTTCATCGCGTTCTAGTATTTCTTTATCTTTTATTTTAGTTTATGTTGAATTTTAGATCAGCAATCATGATGTTGATTGGTTAGATCTTTTTATTGTAGTCAGGGTCACGATCCATATGTGAACCCTTGATACGAAGGACTGATTTATGGTTTTTAATTTATATAATTATCTTTATCTTTACTCTGTGCGAATTTGATATTCCCTTTGTTAGAATTGATCGATCTGATAGTTGGGGATATTCTGAGGATCAAAACCCTAGATAGGAATATTGGGGTTTTGATCTCGAAAGTGGGTAAGATAACGATCTGTATGCGTGCTAGGATTAGACGTTTATATGATTCCAGATGCTTAAATTATCACGCCCATTGCTTGATCTCATGAGAAACATTGCAAGGAATTGGAGTTCCTCATGGGATTAAAGGGTTAACCGTGCAAGGAATTGAGGGTTAACTATTAAATCTTTTTTGTAGATAATAATAATTTATCTGAGTAATTATATAGATAATTTTGTAAATCAATCTAGAGTAAAAAGCGGGGATCATTTGGTGAATGAATCCTGGCTACAATGCTTTTCTCATCTTCTTTACAAATCAATTTTCATTTTTATTGTTTTATTTATCAAAATAAAAATACAAAAATAAGTCTTTTACTTTCAGAATTCAATTTCCATCAAATTGACAATAGTTGTCAAAACCCTATTTGAAATCTTCCATTCTTAAAGAAGAAGTTTAATTGATATTAGATCCTAATACTTGTGGAGACGAACTTTTTTTATCATTATATTACTTGTGCGATCGGTATACTTGCCGGAGAGCATCAAGTTTTTGGCGCCGTTGCCGGGGATTGGCGTATCTTATATCATATAATCTTGATCTTTAAGATCGGATTTGTGCATATTTGTGAATATTTTTATTTATTTTATATTTTATTGTTGTTTTTATTTTTATTTGAACAGTGTTACTGATCTATTTTCTGAGTTGTATGCAAGGTACAATCCTAGAATTTCCACTTAATTTGGAAATCACTACAGCAGAAAAGAGGAACAGAAAACTTGCTCGGAAAAAGCTTGCATTCAACGAGTTAGGAATTCTGTTCGAAGAAGCACAAACAATGGCTGGGAATAATGATGAAGTGGACAATCCGCTCATGGATACAATTCTTACACCAGCATTCAACAGACCAAATTCAAGCATTGTTCATCCAGAAGTGGGGAACAATCATTGAGAGCTCAAGTCTGCCAATATTCAGTTGGTAGAGCGAGTTCAGTTTGGTGGAGAGGCTGATGAGGACCCTCACAGGTTCATTGACAGATTTCTGATGATCTGTGACTCCACTAAACACCCCCAGGTGTCCAATGATGCAGTCAGGCTGAGACTGTTTCCCTTTGCTCTTAAAGGGAAAGCCTTGAATTGGTTGGAAAGACAACCAGCAAGAAGTATTCCATCATGGGAGAGTCTTTCAAACAAATTCTTTGTTGAGTTTTTTTCCATGGAAAGGTTTAACCAAATGGTGAATGATATCACCAATTTCACTCAGGCTGAGGGTGAAACTATGTGTGCAGCCTGGAACCACTTCAAGAATCTAATGAGGAGATGTCCTCATTACCCTATGACCAATGGTGATCAAGTCCGAATTTTTTTCAATGGGTGTAAACCTGAAGTTCGGATGATGCTGAATGGTGCAGCAGGTGGTAGCATCAAATCCTTGAGAGCAAATGAGACTTGGAGTTGATAGAAAGAATGGCTGCCACGAAACATTCTTAGGAATCAGAATTTCCCTCCTAGAAATAGCAATTTTCAGAGGAGAGGTCAAGGCACAGGTCTTTATTATAATTCTAACAACTACTTGCAGCCTCCACAAGTCCAAGCTAAGGAACCTTCTGATTTGGAGAGGTTAGTTGGACAAATGGCTCAACACTCCAATGCCTTCATGGAAGAGACTAGGGCCACTACTAAAAATATGAGTGCTTCTATCAGGAATTTGGAGAATCAAGCTGGCCAGCTGGCTAAGCAAGTTGCTGATAGAACTCCAGGAACTTCCTCTAGTAACACAGTTAAAAATTCCAAGGAGGATTGTATGTTTGTCACAACTAGAAGTGGTAAGGTGGTAGCAGCTCCAGAAAAAGAAGAGGGGATTCCTTCTGATGTTAAGGCACCTTTTCAGAAAGGTGAAGAAAAAGAGCCTCATATTGTTGCTGAAAAGAAAAAGTTTGAGCTTAATCCCGAATATGTGTGAGCCATGGCACCTTATCCTGAAAGATTCAAGAAGGATGCTCAAAAACAACAGTATGGCAGATTTCTTGATATTTTCAAGAAATTACATATAAATATTCCTTTTGCTGAAGCCTTGGCTGGCATGCCCAATTATGCCAAGTTTATGAAGGATCTCTTGTCAAGGAAGCACAAATTGCAGGAGTGCCAAACGGTGACACTCACTGAAGAGTGTAGTGCTATAATTACAAAGAAGTTCCCGCCTAAGCGTCATGATCCAGGGAGCTTCAATATTCCTATTGAAATTGGGAACACCAAAATTGGTAGAGCCTTATGTGATCTTGGGGCTAGTATTAATTTGATGCCCCTTTCTGTGTGTAATTCCTTGGGGATTACTGAGTTGAAACCCACTTTGGCATCTGTTCAACTTGCTGATAAGTCTGTAAGAAAGCCAAGTGGAATAATAGAAGATGTTCTTGTGAAGGTGGACAAGTTCATCTCCCCTGCTGATTTTGTAGTGTTGGATATGGAAGGGGGAGCTGAGATGCCTCTTTTGCTGGGAAGACCTTTCTTAGCTACATCTCGAGCACTAATTGATGTTGAAAGTGGGAAGCTCGAGCTAAGAATGAATGATGAGACTGTTACTATTCATGTCTTTGATTCTTTAAAATAGTCTTCTCACAAAGACGATTGTTTTAGTCTTGGAGTTATAAAGGAAGAACTAGATGTAGGGGTTGAGGTTCCTAAAAATCTCAAAGATGAGGCCTAAGAAGATGGAACCCCAATAGTGGAATTGAAGGATCTTCCTAAAAATTTAAATGATGATGTCAAAGAGGTGAGAACGCTTCAAAAGAGGTGTAATTCTACGAAGAAGAAGGCAAGAAGAAAGGAAAGGGTGAAAGTCTTTGATACGAGTTGGAAGAGATATCGGGAGCTGAAATTTGACAAGAGACATAGAGACTCTATCTCTCGGAAAAATCAAAGTTTCAAAGAATTCTTAACATGGATCCGTGGTTTGGATCAAATCTGGGAATGGTGGTCCCATACACCAAGGCATCCAGTACCACCAGATCCTCCATTTGCTGAGTCATCCCACACTACTGAGGGGGATGACATGGAGGGCTAATTATATCTCCTTGCTGATGGAGATTTTGTATATTAGTTTATTTTTCTGTTTTCGTATTTTTAGTTACTTGATATTGGTATATTTTTCTCTGATGTTTTAATATGCGCATTATATTTTCTTCTATATGCCACTGTTTGTTCCATTGTGCAGGTTTTTCTTCCTTCTTGTGGTTTAATTATTGCCGAGGACACCAATGCTCTAAATCTGGGAATGGTAGGCTTGCACCTTAGAACTGCAATTCTTCTATCAAGGGAGATATTATAACTCTTTTAATTTTCTTAGTTATTTTTATAGTTATTTTGTGTGCTATATAAAGAAAAATGTGTTTTGAGCAAATCCCAGGTTTAAAAGTGCTAATCTTGTTAATGTACATGATTGAATTTTAGGAAATATATTGTCTGACTTTCTGGCATAACATTGCATAGTCATAATTGGATGCATGATTGCTTGTTTGTCTGAGTTAATATTGTGAATTCTGATAATGTCTGAAGTCAATCAATTTTCTGTGTATTTTAATATTATATGGTAAAATGCATTGATACCATAGCTGTGTTAGGTTTTGAGCCTAAACACTAAATTTTTTGTTTTTTAAGAAAGGCCACACTGTTTGGAGTTTTGAGCTTCAAATGGTTTAGTGGAGCCTTGGTGGTGATCATACTACCCATTGTAAGTATATTTGTGGTCTTTTGATAGTTGATTCCATAGATCTATGAATATGTGTTCAAAGCTTTGATTTTAGATGTGTGATGATAGAGAGCCCAAATGCAAAAATGCTATTAGATGAAAAGGCCTTAGAATCATGTTTGTAAGCTAGAAATGCTATGTTAATTTTTGGTGAAAAATATGGATTTGTAACTTAGGCAAAATTTGAGGAATTTTGATGAAAAATGAGTTTTGAGTAAATTGGATTTAATGATTGTTGTAGGGTGCCTCACACGGTTGGATTTGAGAAAAGTTGAATTGGAGCATACGTTTGGAACGGTGTTGCTCGTGCTAAGGTAAACTCTTGGAACTTGGGTTTAATCCCTAGTGAGCTCCACCACGCCTAGAGGAAGGTTGTGGTTGGATGATGTAGTTATGACATGGTGTGTTTGTGTGCTTGTATGCATATTACTTGTGTTTTGTGAAAAATTGTTTGGTCACTGGCCAGTTGACGTGTGTTGGTTTGGACATCCGCTGGGTTCGTCCTACGGGAGAACGCCAGTTGGAGATGCCATGGTGTTGACTCTGGGAGCGACATCAGGATGATCCAAGCGGGGGACGTCCGCCGGATAGGGCTCATGAGGAGTTCCGGTTGGGTATTGCCATGGAGTCGTCTCAACCATGGGAGAGGCGCCAGGACTGTCTCGGGAGTTATATGATGGAGTCCTTGAACATGAATCCATGAGTGGATGTTCTTGGGTGTCTCCAGGTGTTTGGTGATATTGTTTTACTTGCATAGCATATTATGTCATTTTGATACATTTTAGTGAGCCATGGAGTGGAGAGAGCCTCTAGCTCCATTGGTTTACTGAGATATATCCGTATATCTCACCCCGTGTTTGGGGGACCACATTTCAGGTCACTATGAGCCGGGAGGAGCTTCGGGCAAGAAGCCCGTATAGTGGACGTTGGATGGGCATGCGGTGCATTGGATTGCATGGCTTTTGGAGGAGTTTATGGAGTGCACATAGCATACCATTAGTATTTTGAGACTTAGGTCATGAACATATTGCATGATGTTATTTTCCATGCTTTTGTTAGTGTTCATGGTCATATGCTAAGTCTTGGCATGTGTTATTATTCATGGCTTGGATAACTGTATATTTTGAGTGAGCATGGGACTTGTCCATTGCCACATTCATAGCCTTGAAGTCTTGATGTGTAATGATGTAAAAATGGTCCATATGTACATGTAAATGGCCATTATTTGAGAATGATGTAATTGATGTTAAACTTAAAGAAAATGCATGATGGAAGGGCCTAGAGCCAACATTAGGACATGATTATGTGTTATGTGGAGTATCAAGGGGTCAGGGATGGATTACACACCTTTTTTGGGGCTCAAAACAGCTGTAATCTGTCATTTTGCTGCATAGTAATCGATTACCCAAGCATGGTAATCGATTACCATGCAACAGGGGACGAAAATTGGATACTGTCTTCACTGGTAATCGATTACTGAGGCTTGGTAATCGATTACCATGTGAGGTAATCGATTACCCAAGGTTGGTAATCGATTACCAGAACAGAGGAGGTCAAAATTTGGCTACTGCCTCATTTTGACAGGTGGTAATCGATTACCACCCACTGGTAATCGATTACCACAGTGCAATTTTTGAAAATTCAGGTTTTTCTTGACTTAAAGAAAGGGGCATAACTTGATGGGTAGAACTCCAAATGATACGTGGTTTGAAACCACGCGTAGACAACGTAAAGGACTACAACTTGGTAAAAGATGAGAGTAAGATGGTGAGTTTAAATGAAATGAATAAAAAGAATGATCTATGATGTTAGAAAGTGTATGATTCCGCAAATGGCATTTACAATTATAGTATGGTTTTAATTGATTACGGAAAATGTGTTTATGAAAAAGAAAAGGAATATGTTAAAAGAAAAATTTGCCCGTAATTTAATTAACCTAATCACTGTGATTGTAACTGCGCTTAATATCATAATCAATGTTAACAATACCGGTGTACAACGGGCTGTTACATTTTATGGTATCAGAGCAGTTTTGTTTAGGGAACTCTGATTGTTGTGTGTTTGTATCTTGTGTGCCATAGCTATCTGTGAACTATTTATGATTAATGTATATGTGATTCCTCAGTGTGGGTCTGATCAGCTCATTCCTTTGTGTTACATGTACAGATATCATGAGTAGGGCACGAGGTCGCCGTGGGGCACGGGGTGCAGGTCATTTGCCACCGGATCCGATCACTGCAGCACTGAATGCTCTGCAGGCGGAAACGGCTGCAAACAGAAATATGACTGAGAACCTGATGAAAGCTAATCAGGATATGATGCAGGCCTTTATGGCTGAGTTGAGGGCGGATAGAGGTCGTCCTAGGAGGGAAGATACACCTCCGCATACGGCTACGGTGACTCCTACACCGACGCCATCTGTTACTCCTCAACAGGGGGAGAGTGGGGCTAGTCACCACACTGGTGAGGCTAGTCATCATACTACTACGGATCCTAGTTATGTTCCTGATCCGTCATCTGTTGCCCAATCTACTGGGGCTGCTGGGCAAGCTATTGATAATGCTGATGATGAGCGTAGGCTCATATCTTTTAGGAAACATAAGCCACCCGCATTTCTGGGGTCAAGGGACCCAAAGGAGGTCACTGCTTGGTTGAGGGGCATGGACAAGATTTTTCAGGTTATGAGATGCCAAGATCCGCAGAAGTTATTGTATTCTGTCTATATGCTGGAGGGTGATGCCCAGGAGTGGTGGGACAATGTGTCTCGCCCATTTATTATTCAGGGTGAGGTCCTTACTTGGACTATGTTTGAAGGCCTTTTTCATGAAGAATATTTTCCCCGTGATGTTCGGGAGGCTAAGCAAGGTGAATTTGATAATCTGGTACAGGGTGTTATGACTGTGGATGCCTATGTGGCAAAATTCAATGAACTTGTCAAGTTTGCTAACTATGGAGGTACTTTACCTACTCCGGAATTCCTGTCAGCTAAATTTCAAAGAGGGCTGAGTGAGAAGATTGCAAAGAGGATGTCTAATACTGCAGTGAGAAACTTTGCTGATTTGGTGACCCAGTGCAAACGGGTCGAGACTGTTTATGGGAGGTATCCGAAATCTGATTCGGCAAAAGAGCAAGATGTTAAGAGGACACCTGGTCCTCCTGGTAATACTAACAGAGGAGGTTTTAATAATAGAGGTAGGGGGTTGCATGTGAGGCAGCCTCCTGGCCAGTTTAAAAGGGGTGGAAATACTGGTGGTGGTGGTGCTGCGAATAGATATCCTACCCCACAATGTGGGAAGTGTGGTAAATACCACAAAGGTGTGTGTGGTGCTGATCCGTCGGCTTGTTATAAATGTGGTCGGAATGGCCACTTTGCGAGGAATTGTCCATCTTCTTCGGGGCAGGCTGCGAATCTGCAGGCCTTGCCGCCAGCTACTACTACTACTGCTGCTCCTATTGCTGTTGTTCCTACTGTGGGACGAGTTTATACTACTAATGCACAGCGTACTGAAAAGGCTCCGAATTTGGTTAAAGGTATAATTTTTCTATCTAATGTTGATTTATCTGTATTGTTTGATTCGGGAGCAACACATTCATTTGTGGCGGACTATGTGGCTAAGGCGTTAGACTTAAAGGTAACACGGATGGTTCCTCCGATGCGTATTACTACTGCTACAGGCGAGGTTAGTGAGTCGTCTTGGATTTGTGAAGAAGTAAAGTTCACTTATTTAGGCAGGGGTTACACCATTGATTTAATTATCTTACCCCTGGCCTCTGTCAATTTAATTCTGGGGATGGATTGGTTGTCTCGGAACTGCGCAATGATTGATTGTTGCGGGAAGAGGTTGTTGCTATCTCACGAGAGGCCGTCTGTTTGTCCGTCTCTGTATTTGTCTGTAAGTCAAACTGTGAAAGCCTTGAAGGCTGGAGATTTGGGTTATGTTTTGTTGGGCGGATTGGTGGGTGATAAAAAGGAGGAGATTTCTACTATTCCAGTTGTTAATGAGTTTGAAGATGTATTTCCGGATGAGATACCGGAATTCCCACCAGAGAGAGAGATTGAGTTCTCGATTGACCTATTGCCTGGTGTGGGGCCGATCTCTTTGGCTCCATACCGGATGTCGCCACTCGAGTTGGCTGAGCTGAAGAAACATATTGAAGAACTGTCTGCGAAGAATTTTATTAGGCCGAGTGTGTCTCCGTGGGGAGCACCAGTGATATTTGTAAAGAAAAAGGATGGTAGCATGAGATTGTGCACCGACTACCGTCAGCTGAATAAAGTGACTATTAAGAACCGGTACCCATTACCGCGTATTGATGATTTATTAGATCAGTTGAGGGGTGCCTGTGTATTTTCAAAGATTGATCTCCGGTCCGGATATCACCAGATTCGGATTAAACCGGAGGATGTACCTAAAACAGCTTTCCGATCCAGATATGGACATTTTGAGTATCAAGTTATTCCTTTTGGGCTTACTAATGCCCCGGCGGTGTTCATGGATTATATGAACCGCATTTTTAAACCGTATTTGGACCAGTTTGTAATTGTTTTTATTGATGACATTTTGATCTACTCTAAGAGTAAGGAGGAGCACGTGGACCATTTGAGGACTGTGTTGCAGGTGTTGAAGGATAAAAAGTTATATGCTAAACCGTCTAAGTGTGAATTCTGGTTGTCTGAGGTGCAATTTTTGGGTCATGTTATTTCTGCAAGCGGTGTTGCTGTGGATCCAAGCAAGATTGAAGCGGTAAGTGACTGGGAACGACCGAAGACTGTGACTGAGATTAGAAGTTTTCTGGGGCTTGCTGGCTATTATCGCCGATTTATACAGGGATTTTCTGCAATGGTTCTACCGTTGACCCGATTGACACGGAAGGATACTCCTTTTGTGTGGACCCAGGAATGTGAGGACTGTTTTCTGCTACTTAAAGAGAAATTGACTACTGCTCCGGTGTTGACTCTACCTGATCCGGAGGGTGAGTTTGTATTATATTGTGACGCTTCTAAGAAAGGTTTAGGGAGCGTGCTGATGCAGGAAGGAAAAGTGATTGCATATGCGTCTAGGCAGTTGAGGCCACATGAAGAAAATTATCCGACGCATGACTTAGAATTGGCTGCTATTGTGTTTGCCTTGAAAATTTGGAGGCACTTTCTGTATGGGATGAAGTTTGCTGTGTTTAGCGACCATAAAAGCTTGAAATATTTATTTGATCAGAAGGAGCTGAATATGAGGCAGCGTAGATGGGTTGAATTCTTGAAAGATTATGATTTTGAGTTGAAATACCACCCGGGAAAGGCTAATGTTGTGGCCGATGCATTGAGTAGGAAGTCTGTGAATTTATCTCATATGATGATGTGGGACAATGAAGTGATTGAGCAATTCCGTGATATGAAAATAACGGATTTCTTTGCAGGAAGAATGTGTGATATGGAGTTGACTCGGATTGAGAACGAGCTGCACGAGAAGATTAAAGAGACTCAGATTCGCAATGAGAGTATAAAGTATTTGAAAGGCCAGAGTGGCATATCTGTGAATGAACAAGGATTACTATTATATCAGGGCAGGATCGTTGTGCCCAGGGAACTTGCTGAGGAAGTTATGACTGAGGCCCATAAGGGTCAATATTCTATCCACCCAGGTGCCACAAAGATGTACCAAGATTTGAAAGTTAAGTTCTGGTGGCCTGGTATGAAAAGGGATGTTGCCGAGTACGTATCTAAGTGCTTGGTGTGCCAGAAAGTGAAAATAGAGCATCAGAAACCTGCTGGATTACTTCAGCCGCTGGATATACCTGAATGGAAATGGGAAAGTATTTCAATGGATTTTGTTATTGGACTGCCGAGAACTCAAGCTGGTTATGATTCGATTTGGGTTATTGTGGACCGACTTACGAAGTCTGCACATTTTCTACCAGTACGAGTAGACTACACTACGGAAAAGTTGGCAACACTTTATGTGAAGGAGATTGTTAGACTCCATGGGATACCGATTAGCATTGTGAGTGATCGGGACCCGAAGTTTACTTCACGATTTTGGGGAGCTTTGCAGCAGGCTTTTGGCACTCAGCTCCGGCTGAGCACTGCTTATCACCCGCAGACTGATGGTCAGACTGAGAGGACCATACAGACACTTGAGGATATGCTGAGAGCATGCACACTGGAACAGGGTAATGCTTGGGATAAGTACTTACCACTGGTGGAATTTTCTTATAATAACAGTTTTCATTCCAGTCTGGGTATGGCACCATATGAGGTTTTGTATGGCAGGAGGTGTCGTACGCCCACTTGTTGGACTGAGGTAGGCGATAAGGAAAGATTTGGTCCGGATTTTGTGCAGGAAACGACAGTGCAGATTGAAATGATCAGAGAAAAATTGAAACAAGCACAGAATCGGCAGAAAAGTTATTATGACAATAAGCATAGGCCGCTGGAATTTGAGGAAGGTGACCATGTATTTGTACGTTTGTCGCCGGTCACAGGTGTTGGCCGTGCGCTGGGTGTGAGGAAGCTGAGTCCACGATTCATTGGGCCATATCAGATCATGAAAAGAGTGGGATTGGTGGCCTATCAGCTTGCCTTACCCCCACAGTTATCTAATTTACATGATGTTTTTCATGTGTCGCAGTTGCGACGTTATGTTCCGGATGAGTCACATATTGTGATGCCGGATAATATTGAAATCAGGGAGAACTTGAAGACTCCCATCGGTCCTATTGCAGTATTGGACCGCAGTGAAAAGCGATTGAGAAGTAAAGTGATTCCCATGCTGAAGATTCAGTGGGAAGGCCGCACACCTGAGGAGGCTACTTGGGAGCGGGAGGACGAGATTCTCCGGCTGTATCCTGAGTTAGTGAGCAGGTATGATTTAATTTTGCGGACAAAATTTCAAAAAGGTGGGGTGAATATAACACCTCAAATATTTAAATGTGTATTTTAATATTATATGGTAAAATGAAAGTTGATGGATTTGTGAAAATCCAAGTTTTATGGCCAAAAGGGGCAAAAAGGGCAAAATTGTAATTTGCCAACCGTGTGTTAAGAGGCTTAAATATTGAGTTAGAGATTTCAAATGACAAAAGTAAGGTTGGAAATGGAATCAGGGCGAAAAATTGAGTAAATAGGCAAATTTGAGAAAAATCGATGAATAGTGATTTTTAAGTGTTAAAATAATGAGTGTGAGTGTACCGATAGGTGTGAAATTTTTATCATCATTTTGGAGAAAGAAAAATATGTTATGGACTGGAAAAATATTTAGATTAAGGATTTGTAATCGGAAATTTTATTGGAGTTAAAGTTAGATCGCGTGTGGGACCCGTGTGACCGAAGTCACTTGGCCCCACCTCCTTTTCTTCTTTCTTTTCCTTCTTCTTCCCTCACATCTCCCGTGCGCACCAACAGAGGCAAAAGAAGCCATTTTCACCATTTTCACACTTTCTCCCCATTTCTTCGTTTCTCCACCGAATCGCTTGGTTTTGGTGTCGAAATCTATCGTAAACAACCTTCCAAAGCCATTGGTAGTACCTAGAAGCCTTGAATCCATCTCTTTGGCCGCGTTTCAAGCAAAATCAGATCCGACCCATGTATGATTTTTGAGATTTCTTGGAGTTTTGAGCTTCAAATGGTTTAGTGGAGCCTTGGTGGTGATCATACTACCCATTGTAAGTATATTTGTGGTCTTTTGATAGTTGATTCCATAGATCTATGAATATGTGTTCAAAGCTTTGATTTTAGATGTGTGATGATAGAGAGCCCAAATGCAAAAATGCTATTAGATGAAAAGGCCTTAGAATCATGTTTGTAAGCTAGAAATGCTATGTTAATTTTTGGTGAAAAATATGGATTTGTAACTTAGGCAAAATTTGAGGAATTTTGATGAAAAATGAGTTTTGAGTAAATTGGATTTAATGATTGTTGTAGGGTGCCTCACACGGTTGGATTTGAGAAAAGTTGAATTGGAGCATACGTTTGGAACGGTGTTGCTCGTGCTAAGGTAAACTCTTGGAACTTGGGTTTAATCCCTAGTGAGCTCCACCACGCCTAGAGGAAGGTTGTGGTTGGATGATGTAGTTATGACATGGTGTGTTTGTGTGCTTGTATGCATATTACTTGTGTTTTGTGAAAAATTGTTTGGTCACTGGCCAGTTGACGTGTGTTGGTTTGGACATCCGCTGGGTTCGTCCTACGGGAGAACGCCAGTTGGAGATGCCATGGTGTTGACTCTGGGAGCGACATCAGGATGATCCAAGCGGGGGACGTCCGCCGGATAGGGCTCATGAGGAGTTCCGGTTGGGTATTGCCATGGAGTCGTCTCAACCATGGGAGAGGCGCCAGGACTGTCTCGGGAGTTATATGATGGAGTCCTTGAACATGAATCCATGAGTGGATGTTCTTGGGTGTCTCCAGGTGTTTGGTGATATTGTTTTACTTGCATAGCATATTATGTCATTTTGATACATTTTAGTGAGCCATGGAGTGGAGAGAGCCTCTAGCTCCATTGGTTTACTGAGATATATCCGTATATCTCACCCCGTGTTTGGGGGACCACATTTCAGGTCACTATGAGCCGGGAGGAGCTTCGGGCAAGAAGCCCGTATAGTGGACGTTGGATGGGCATGCGGTGCATTGGATTGCATGGCTTTTGGAGGAGTTTATGGAGTGCACATAGCATACCATTAGTATTTTGAGACTTAGGTCATGAACATATTGCATGATGTTATTTTCCATGCTTTTGTTAGTGTTCATGGTCATATGCTAAGTCTTGGCATGTTTTTATTATTCATGGCTTGGATAACTGTATATTTTGAGTGAGCATGGGACTTGTCCATTGCCACATTCATAGCCTTGAAGGCTTGATGAGTAATGTTGTAAAAATGGTCCATATGTACATGTAAATGGCCATTATTTGAGAACGATGTAATTGATGTTAAACTTAAGGAAAATGCATGATGGAAGGGCCTAGAGCCAACATTAGGACATGATTATGTGTTATGTGGAGTATCAAGGGGTTAGGGATGGATTACACACCTTTTTTGGGGCTCAAAACAGCTGTAATCTGTCATTTTGCTGCATAGTAATCGATTACCCAAGCATGGTAATCGATTACCATGCAACAGGGGACGAAAATTGGATACTGTCTTCACTGGTAATCGATTACTGAGGCTTGGTAATCGATTACCATGTGAGGTAATCGATTACCCAAGGTTGGTAATCGATTACCAGAACAGAGGAGGTCAAAATTTGGCTACTGCCTCATTTTGACAGGTGGTAATCGATTACCACCCACTGGTAATCGATTACCACAGTGCAATTTTTGAAAATTCAGGTTTTTCTTGACTTAAAGAAAGGGGCATAACTTGATGGGTAGAACTCCAAATGATACGTGGTTTGAAACCACGCGTAGACAACGTAAAGGACTACAACTTGGTAAAAGATGAGAGTAAGATGGTGAGTTTAAATGAAATGAATAAAAAGAATGATCTATGATGTTAGAAAGTGTATGATTCCGCAAATGGCATTTACAATTATAGTATGGTTTTAATTGATTACGGAAAATGTGTTTATGAAAAAGAAAAGGAATATGTTAAAAGAAAAAAATTGCCCGTAATTTAATTAACCTAATCACTGTGATTGTAACTGCGCTTAATATCATAATCAATGTTAACAATACCGGTGTACAACGGGCTGTTACAGTTGTAATACTCTAGAACTTGATTTGTTTCTCTGTTATGCATGCATTGATTGATATGATAAAGACATTTTGTTCTTATTAGCTATTGGCCAAAATAACCCACCTGTAAGCAATTTTCCCTTGCTAGCCCTTTTGAGCCTGAACTGATTTGTTGAAAAATGACCTGTGGCCTGATTAATGGCTTAGCCTATATCCATGAGATTTACCTTGGTTGAGATTGAATCACTGAATGTTTTGAAAATAAAATAAAGAAATTGAGGTAAGCTCCAAAAAGGTCAAGGAATTAAGGGATGAAAAATTCATATATACCCTTATAAAAAAAAGGGAAGGGTAAAGTGAAAAGCAAGAAAAAATAAAAAAATGAAAGGTGGTTGAGAGGAATTAATTCCCGAAATTCCATGGGAATGTTAGTGGAGCAAAATAATTGAGTTGAATTTGTTAAAAGTGAAATAATATCAGTTTTCAATCTCTTGGTTGTTTGAGCTACTATCCAAATTTTCCTACATATTACCCCGACCAAGTTACAACCTGTGAAGTCCTTTTGATCAATTGATGCATGTGTTTGATTCTTCAATTTTAAGAATTTTTTAGAATATGATGAAGCCTATGGTAGTATTATAACTTTGAGTAATTGAGTGCTCATGATACCCTTAAACACTGAGTGTGAGTGAATATTATTATCTGTGTAAGGGTAGGCTTGCATCTTTAAGAAGCTGATGACAATATTGGAAGTTTATGAGATTGAGTCAAGCATGCATGACATATTGTGTCTGAAAGTGTTTATGGATTGTTATGTTGGATTAATTGAATATTTCCTGGATTAAGTCTTTTACATTGCTGGGGACAACAACGTTTAAATCTGGGAATGGTTTGATGTGCCTCCGGCAAGTGTGGTTTTTCTGTGTTTAAATTGATAAGAATTGATGCATAAAAGAGCAACTTATATATATATATATATATATATATATATATAATTGCTAATTATATTGATTCTTTATTTTCAATTATACTTCTCATATATTGGTTGTATTTATACAATAAAAGGAGTGAAAACTACAAATTATTAAAGAGTGTTGATGCAAGTACATAATCCCAGCAGCATGGCGCGGACTGACACCAAACTGGCGCGAACCCGTGCTAGTTTATGAACTTTGCAGCGAAGGCACCAAAGTGGCGCTAAGCAGCACCAAAGTGGTGCCACTTAGCGCCACACCAAGAAAGAAATGGCCAGAATCAATGGCGCTAGGTAGCGCCCAAATTGGTGAAGAAAATGGCGCAACCTAGCGCCCAAATTGGTGAAGAAATTGGCGCAAACTAGCGCCAAGGATGCAAGCACAGTGGCGCCAAGTAGCGCCACTATGGCGCCTACTGGCGCCGTGTTACGAACTTTGAGTTCCGACTTTTCAAATCAAGCAGTGGCGTGGCGCAAACTTGCGCCAACCCGGCGCCAACTGGCGCCGGTTTGCGGGATGAATGTACCGTGTTTCTGAGGGGAACTTTTGGAAAGGAAAGAAAATATTGTAAAAGGACCCTTTTTACATAATTAGGGCAGATATTCGGAGACGGAGACGGAGACACACAATGAAGATCTGGATCTGGAGAGACTGGAGGAGAAGGGCTTTGTGGCGTTCTTCGTTCTTCATCTCGTTATAGTATTTCTTTATCTTTTATTTTAGTTTATGTTGAATTTTAGATCAGTAATCATGATGTTGATTGGCTAGATCTTTTTATTGTAGTCAGGGTCACGATCCATATGTAAACCCTTGATACGAAGTATTGATTTATGGTTTTAAATTTATATAATTATCTTTATCTTTACTCTGTGCAAATTTGATATTCCCTTTGTTAGAATTGATCGATCTGATAGTTGGGGATATTCTGATGATCAAAACCCTAGATAGGAATATTGGGGCTTTGATCTCGAAATGGGGTAAGATAACGATTTGTATGCGTGCTAGGAATAGACGTTTATATGATTGCAGATGCTTAAATTATCGCGCCCATTTCTTGATGCAATGAGAAACATTGCAAGGAATTGGGGTTCCTCATGGGATTAAAGGGTTAACCCTGCAAGGAATTGAGGGTTAACTATTAAATCTTTTTTTAGATGATAATTTATCTGAGTAATTATATAGATAATTATTGTAAAGTAATTATATAGATAATTATTGTAAATCAATCTAAAGTAAAAAGCGGGGATCATTTGGTGAATGAATCCCGGCTACAATGCTTTTCTCATCTTCTTTACAAATCAATTTTCATTTTTATTGTTTTATTTATCAAAACAAAAATACAAAAATAAGTCTTTTATTTTCAGAATTTAATTTCCATCAAATTGACAATAGTTGTCACAACCCTATTTGAAATCTTCCATTCTTCAAGAAGAAGTTTAATTGATATTAGATTATAATCCTTGTGGAGACAAACTTTTCTTATCATTATATTACTTGTGCAATTGGTATACTTGCCGGAGAGCATCAAGAAGCCACGCTCTCAACCACCTCTACTAACAAGTCTTTGGGAAGTGATGCTATGGAGGCAGCATGAGAGGGTTTGTGTCGTCTCTTGTTGCATGCCCTCTTCATTGATAATCTTGAAAGATTCATAGTTGGACAGTATGGAGTTGGAGATTTCAAAAAAAAAAAAAAAACCACAGGATTCAGAACTATGTGTAGAGAAAAGGGTTTGATGGACTTTTTGACCACTATATCCTTTTTTTAATAATTAATTACCAAATTAACCATATTTATAAATTATTTCAAAAATTTAACCTCATCATAAAACATAACACCAATCTGCCCCTGTTTGACCGTTGACCATGAAGCCTACCCGGGTACACCCCTCCCTACCCGGGTATATTTTGAAATTTTTTACCTACCCGGGTACACCCCTCCCTACCCGGGTATATTTCTTGAATCTGAAAAAAGTTTGAATTATTTACCCGGGTAGGGAGGGGTGTACCCGGATAAATAATCATACCATTTCGCTCCTTTATGCTGTGCTTCATTTGTATCAACGAAAGGGTATGATTATTTTATCCGGGTACACCCCTCTCTACCCGGGTAAATAATTCAAACTTTTTTCAAATTCAATAAATATACCCGGGTAGGGAGGGGTGTACTCGGGTAGGTTTCATGGTCAACGGTCAAACAGTGGCAGATTGATGTTATGTTTTCTGAGGAGGTTAAATTTTAGAAATAGTTTATAAACAAGGTCAATTTGATAATTAATTATTAAAAAAAGGCTATAGTGGTCAAAAAGCCGAGTTTGATGTGTTAATATATAGAAGTTTACAATGATATAAATCTAGGATAAATCTACCGTGATCTAAATCTAGGATAAATCTACTGTGATCTAAATCTAAACGACTCTTACATAATTAAATCTTGTCATTGCATAATTATATCGTATAAATAATCTACCATTAGATTTGAAATTTCTATTATATACATCATATTAATACTTCATTAATACATGTCAAGAGTAATGTAATATATATTTTAAAAATATATAAATTTAGTATAATTTGTTATATAATTATTTTTATGGGTTTTATAAGAGTTATGTTATAGGAAAAATGATTGTGTAATGTTATAGAGATTCATTTTGCATGCTAGAGTTTTTTTTTTGTTGCGGGCCCCACAAAATGTTATGAGTGTAGGGAAGTTTTTCTGGTCAGGTTAAATGATAGATGATAAATCCTATTTTTATTTATGAAACTCTTACAATATTTGACATAAATACTTAAAAGTACTGAATATTTATAGTTTAATAATTTAATAAAAAAAAACTATATATGAAATTCTTAGGTGATATATAATTACGTGAATCGTTCCCTCTCCTTCAAGTAAACATTCAGTGGTACCTTACTGCTAGTGGTATCTAAGGAAACTCAATTTGCCACTTTTAAGTATAAATAATTATGTGAATTAAAATATAAAAAATGCAAATTTAGTGGTACCTTACTGCTAGGGGTGTAAATAGGTTAGACTAGGTTAGGTTTGACTTAAATAGGGCAGACCTGAGTAAAAAAAACATTTGGTTTGGCTGGAACTGTTGGCCTATATAAGCTCCAAATTATAAGTCTAATCTAACCTATATTTAAAAAATAAAAGTCTTGACCTAGGCCCTGTTAGTCTATTTAAGCCTATTAAACATTCAACAATTAAAAGAATAGCTAAAATAATATTACTTTATTATTCAAGATTATTAAAATAATAATTTGGGAAAATTTTACTTTCACCTATTGTGGTTTGCCTGTGTATCGTTTAGCACCATGTGATTTAAAAATTATCATTTATATCCCTTGTGGTTGCACTATGTGTCATCTAACCCCCCGAATGCCTAAAATACCATCATAATACAAAATATCACAAATACCCTTAATAAACAAAATATTAAACTAAAATTAAAATATCAAAATTATCCCTAATTAAAATTAAAACCCTAATACCCCTTAATTTTTTTTATTTTAAGTTAAGCCTTTTTATGCTTATTTTCTTATTTTGTTAATGGATAGTTCATTTGAGGGTGTCATCGTGTAAAATACGAATTAAGCAACAACAGTGTTACCAAGAAATAATATGACAGACAAATAAAATGCTATTACAGCAGTTTAAAGAACTAAACAAAAGCCTTCAATTCACGGGATGTATCATTTGCCCAAGCAACAAGACGTGTTCTCCACTTCACTGAATGTACTGGATCTTCACCAGAGTGCAAAACCTTTTTTTTTTTTCATGGGATATTTTTATAGTTAAAATAATGGGTTTTATAAGAGTTATGTTATAGGAAAAATGATTGTTTAATATTATAGAAATTCGTTTTGTGTGCCTTAATTTTTATTTATTTATTTTATTTTAAAAAGTGTAGGTCCCACAAAATGTTGTGCATGTAAGAAACTTTGTTGTGTCATGTTAAATGACAAAACGAAAACCCTAAAATAATACACAAGAGTACTAGTGAACAACTAAGAATTTACGGCTTTAAGTATTAGAAGAATCTGACAAACATGGTCACGATAGCCAAACCACTTCTTTGAATTCAAATATAAATTCCCAGTTAAACCGCCAACAACAAATCTCCTAGAGGTGTTTCTTGCATGACTCGGTACTGTGAGTGGTAAGGACTAAGGAAGAGATTGAGATCTCAAGTAATAATCTCCGAGGAGAGATATTCTTACTACCAACATCTTCTACTACCAATTCACTATCTACCTAATCACCATTGGATCAACATTTTCTTTTTTTTCAAAAACTTTTTAACATTTTCTCTCTTTCATTCAATGATGATTAGATAGGTAGTAAGTTAGTAGTAGAAAATTTTGGTAGTTAGAATATCCTTCCTCATAATCTCCAACAAGATATGAGTATTTTTGATATTTTATATTACGAGGATATTTTAGTCATTTAGGGAGTTAAATGACACATTGTGAAACCATAGTGGATGTAAGTGATAATTTCTTAACCACAGGGTCTTAAATGATACACACACAAACCACAATGGGTGAAAGTGAAGTTTTCCCTAATAATTTTATTTATTTTATTTAAAAAAATATGATATAGGCCGACCTGTAGACTTATAGGCCCGACATGTACAAAAAAGCCTATGGCCTATTTTCTAAATAAGTTTTTTTAAAAGCTTTGGCTTGTTCTATTTTACTATTTGTAATAGGCCAAATTTGGCCTAATATAGGCTAAGTCGTAGGCCTCTGTCGGCCGGCCTTACCCATTTGCACCCTTACTTACTGTGATTCTTTCACCAAATGAGAATTTTTTACACTTTAATTCTCTAGGTGGTATTTGATTTTTGGTATTTATCAATTGAGGTCGTTTGAATCCGCGGGGCCCATTGGGTTTGAATTTTTTTTATCTTTTTTAAATTTCAAGTCCCACACTATAGGGAACTCCGACGGTGTGCCAAGTGGCATAATCCCAATCGTCCAAGTCTTCTATATGTACCAAAAAATTTAAACCCATACCCCATTTATTTATTTGCATTCACGTTTCACTTCTTCAAAATTATTCGAAACCTCTTTCTTTTCATTCACCTTTTTGATTGATTACACCGAGAGTAGCACCTAATAAAATCGCTAAAGTAAGTTAATCATTTCTCAATTTTACATTGCATTTCTAAACTTGGTCATTTTTAAATTTATTTATTTTAATTATATAGTGATTTTTCTTAGTTATTGTTTTAATTAGTTATTAGATGCAATAATTTTTTATGTTATTGTTTTTATGTTTTAAATAGTACCGCAAGGAGGTAGTGCTGGACTAGGTGACCAGAAAAGAAAAAAAAAAGTTCCATTCTTCCGCAAGTGGTTGGGGGCGTGATTTAGACCCGATAGGACCCCACGAGACTTGAAGACCCCCAATATAATATATACCAACCTTATACCAAATTGGTAGATTAAAATGTTAAATCCCCTCATTTGATCAAAAGAGCCACCTTATTGCTGCCACGCGTATATAGAAACCCTAACCAAGTTAGTTATTTGTCTCCATAAAACAGTCCTAGTTTAAGGTGCAGTCTGGAAAATCTTAAAAGAAAATTGCATCTCCCTTCCATCTAGTGTTCACCTTCCTTTCACGAAATTTCCCACCATAACATATGCTATCAGTGGGAAATTGGGAATGAAAGTAAAACATTATAGAGATTAGAGACATTGTCGAGGGTATAGGATATCTTAATTAACAAAACAAAACGTAACATAGTATTTTTATTTTTTTTAAAGTCTAATATATTAAACAGGTAAGAAAAAAAAAGAAAAGAGAAGAATACAAGCCAATCGTTTATCCTATGAGGGGTAATTGTCCCACTGTAGTAGTGGAGAAAACTTTTACGATATACCACCTGCCAATATATGATAATGTGATTTTCTCACCGTTAAGTCAATAAATTTAGCATATATTTATTATAAAAACCTTAAGTTTCATCTTCATTTGAAAATACTATTCCAATTTTTGGCTCATATCCATCTTTCTGGTTTCTTATTCACAATTAGTGGCATCTTTGTTTTCGTTATCATAGTCATTCTATGAAGTGCACTCTCACTAAAAGTAGACGGTTCCGAATAAATAAAATTACTCATTTCACTTTTTTAAGTGTAAGTTTCTCTATTTAAATATTTCAACAAAAGAAAAGAAGAAAACAATGACAGTTAGATCACACACAAAATCTCAAGAAGCATATAGTTCAATTTTTTTTTTTTTTTCTGAAAACATAATTTGGCATATTAGAGAAATGTAGTGAAGAAGCATAGTATGAAGAACAGGTTAAAACTAAAAATAATGAATCATGCACATGATTATAAATTATCAAATGACAATAAATCAGAGTTGTAATTATGTGTACCTTGTTGGGCCATCACAAAGTCGGAGAAGAACGGTTAGAAACAAGGGGGAGTCTTCCTCTCTATCGCCTATTTAGAAATTGGCAGTCTTCAGCAGATGGGAGCATGATGGCTTATGGAGCTTCACTCAAATATTAATAGGCTAAAGAGAGGACCTAGCTAATAACCCAAAGAAGAGCCTGGGTCCATCCATCATGGAAAACCAGAGTCACACTAAACCCTACACTGCTGCCCAGCTAGGCCCAATAACAACAGATACCAGAAGCCCAATTCAATACGATCACAATGGGCTAGTTACAATAATAAGATTGGAATATCCATTAACCCTATTAATTTTAAAATGCAAAACTAATTAATTAATATGTCACACGTATAAATAAAATTTCTAACAGAACAATTATGAATAACTTTCCTTCATTGACCGGTATGCATCCAAACGACATATGAATGAAAAAAAAACTAATAGCATTTGTAAAAAATTTCATTCGAGAAAGAATTTCGTCGTTTTTGGACAAAAAGTATTCCGACGAAAAAATAATTTTGTGACGAAATTTTCGTCATTTGCAATATAGAAATTTCGACGAACTTTTGTGAGGAAACCAAGTCAAAGACGGGTCAGGTCAGATTTGACCCACTTCAGAGATCAAGTCAGACCCACTTCAGAAACCAAGTCAGGTCAAATCCGACCCGATTCTGAACTAGTTCAACAAAATCCAAACCAAGTCAGACCTGACTTGAATCAAATTAAAGTGTGTCGGGTCAAAATACCTAACCCATAAAAACCAAGTTGGGTCGAGACTGACAAAAACCTGACCCGACCTGACCCATGCACAGCCCTTTCATATCATCGCTCCTAAATACTTGGAAGAAAACATGGACATAATGGATTTTATGGTGAGCATTATGTTTTGATCCAGTGGAGAGTTAGCAGCCACGTGACTTGGCTAAGGAAGCACAACAGCGACCAAGCATGTGCTAAAAACATCTATCTTAAACCCTGCCTAGTGAAAACATTTTTTTTTCGGTGAAAGCCTAGTGAAAACTTTTACATCTACTTATAAACAGTCAATATCAACATTAATTTGAAAATTAGTTTCAGAAATTACAGTTTAACCTAGACAATATTATAATAATAACATGAGCGCAAATAGTATGAAGTAAAAAAAAGTGTACGGATAACCATCAATTTCATACACAAAAAGAGAAAGATCTATCTTAAGGATGCTAAACAACATAAGATATCATGTTCCCATTTAATCCATTATTTCGTTGACTGAAAAAAACAAAAAGTCATATATACACCCTCAAATTTAAAGAAATTAACTAAAACTAATGAATATTGAACAAATCATAGAAGAACTGTAACTCAAGATCCCATCTACAATATTCACATAACTCAATATCATCATCTTCATCATCTAGTAATTGCCATCGACCTTTCTTCACAGTCCAACCCTTGCATGTGCTCTTCCATTGGCATAGAGGGGCGCGATTGCGCGCTGACAGTCTATTATTTTTCCACATAGTTTTTATTAATCGTTCCACATTCTTCCTGCAACTTATAATGCATTTGGACTTTCTTAGAAAACGCTTATGCTCTAGTCCTTCTTTTCTCAACTCATCATCTTTGGAAGATAATAAGATCATACCATACACATATTTTGCTTCCTTGTGACCCTTTTGAGCAGCATTCTTCAAGCTTCCAAGACCATCTCCATTCGAACAACCAAAGTATTCTCGTAACCCTTCTCTATACAAGCTCTCCAAATTTTCACTTTCCCTGCAGCGCTTCAAGAAGGACAATTCTTTTTCGGTAGCTTTCCACTGAATTAGTGGAAACTTATCCAAAGAAACATGTTTACAAACATATTTATCTTCTGCAGCATCAAGAAAACCTCTGCAACACATTTTCATGTTGAAAAGATCGATGAATGAATGAGAAGCTACGCTCGCAACCACCTCTACTAACAAGTCTCTGGGAAGTGATGCTATGGACGCAGCATAAGAGGTCTGTGTCGTCTCTTGTTGCATGCCCTCTTCATTGATAATCTTGAAAGACTCATAGTTGGAAACGCAGGAATTCAGAGTTATGTGTGGAGAAAAAGGTTTAATGTGTTTATATATAGAAGTTTGTTAAATTCTATTTTTGTTAACAAGAAGTTGCTGTTTTTAAAAGAAGGCTGATATATTTTATTTTATTTTAGGGTTATAATAGTCTTTATATTTTTAATTTTTTAAGATTTCAATACCAAAACGACGTCATTTTGTGCATAAATGCATATAACTTATCTGCATTAACTGCAGAAATATTTTTCCCATTTAAAATAATCAAAATGAGACTAAATTGTTGTAATCTCATTTATTATAGTTTTAATGATGATGATAGATTATGATGTTGATATCGATAAAAGCTAATATTTAGAATAATAATCCACGTGATTTATTCTAAATGGAAGTACTACTGAGGGGTGGGTACTATGGAAATACTATATAGTATCCACCGCTCGATACTACTTCCATTTAGAATATAAAACACTTGTAGAAAGTTTGTGATTTAAATCAAAATTGCTTCCTTCCCGACATTGCATATTTTTTAAAAATCTGCATAAAGATTTAAAATAGTATAATTAAATCTTAATTTAATATTATTTCTTTAGTATTTCATATTATTAATTATTTCTTTATGAGATTTCTTTTGTTTTATGGCTTTTTAAAAAAAAAAAGAATAACAGAAATTTTCAAAAGAGGAAACTATTACTATTGAGTTGTTGATATCTTTATAAAATCTTAATAAATTTTTTTAACTATTACAATTTACAACAATTCGACAAAACAAATTTCAAATAATATATTTACTAATTGATAACAACACAAATTTATTCCAATTAACATGCATGTGTTAAAATATAACAATATCTATTTAAATATGAAAAGAAAAAATATTCTCATATGAGGGGGTGTCCAAAAAAACTGGTTCACTTGCCCTGCCATTGATCCGACATTGACTTGACCCATAAATACCTATATTTCTTGAACTAGTTTAAATACTGACCCACTTTTATTTGGGTCAGTTTTATACCTGACTTGTTTTAATATTTGACCCATTGACACAAAATTTGACCCAGACTCATTATGTAAAAAAAGAGTAAATAAAAAATACATTAAAAGAAAAGGTTTAACATAAAACATTACGTCAAAATTTTTTACTTAAAATATTTCCATAAAAAATTTTGCAAAAATTTTTGACGAAAAATATTTTCATCAAAATTTGTGCCAAAAAACATTGCTGTATAAAAATTTGACGGAATATTTTTTTTTCAAAGTTTTTTATGGAATCTAAATTGCGTCAAAATATTTCACAAAAAAGTATATTCATAAAAAATTTCGGCGTAACACATTTTCATCGAAATTTTTTGTCGGAAAAAAATTTCATCATAATTCTTTACAAATTTCAAATTTCGGCGAAAATTTTCGACGGAAACATTTTCGTTAAACTTTTTGACAAAAAAAAAATTTCACCGCAATTTTCAGCCAAACACATTTCTATTGAAAATTTTCGACTAAATATTTTCGTCAAGTTTTTTGATAAAAAATATTTCCATCAAAATTTTCAACGAAACACATTTCTGTAAAATAATTTCGTTACAATTTTTGACGAAATATTTCGACAAAAAATGTTGACGGAAAAAATATTTTGACAAAATTATTTAGAGAATCTAAACTTCATCGAAAGTTTCGAATGAAATATTTACCTCAAAAGAATTTCCATCGAAAATTTCGACGAAACACATTTCCTTTAAAAAAAATTGACTTAAAAAATTTCGTCAAAATTCTTTACAGGTTTCAAACTTCGGCGATAGTTTTCGACAGAAAAATTTTCGTTAAACTTTTTGACAAAAAAAAAATTTCGTCAAAATTTTTAGCAAAACACATTTCCATCGAAAATTTTCAACTAAATATTTTCGTCAAGTTTTTTGATAAAAAATACTTCCATCAAAAATTTTAACGAAACAAGTTTCTTTAAAAAAAATTGGTAACAAGTTTTGACAAAAAAAAAATTCGATAAAAAATATTCTGTCAAAATTCTTTAGAGAATCTAAATTTCTTCGAAAGTTTCGAACCTCGGAACAATTTCCGTTGAAATTTTCGTTAGAACACATTCCCATCGAAATTTTGAACCAAAAACATTCCATCAAAATTTTTGACAGAATTCTTTTTTCATTTAAAACATTTGATGGAAGAAATCATTTTCGTCAAAACTTTTGACGGAAACTAAATTTCGATAGAAAATATATTCTTGTAAAAATTGTCATTAGAGAAAAAATTTCATCGCTTTTCGACAAAAAATATTTCGACGAAAAAATAATTTTGTGACGAAATTTTCGTCATTTGCAATATAGAAATTTCGATGAAATTTTGTGAGGAAACTAAGTCAAAGACGGGTAGGTCAGATTTGACCCACTTTAAAAATCAAGTCAGACCCACTTCAGAAACCAAGTCAGGTCAGATTCGACCCGGTTTTGAACTAGTTCCACAAAATCCAGACCAAGTCATACCTGACTTGGATCAAATTAAAGTGGGTCGGGTCAAAATACCTCACCCATAAAAACCAAGTTAGGTCGAGACGGACAAAAACTTGGCCCGACCTGACCCATGCGCAGCCCTTTCATATCATCGCTCCTAAATACTTGGAAGAAAACATGGACATAATGGATTTCATGGTGAGCATTATGTTTTGATCTAGTGGAGAGTTAGCAGCCACGTGACTTGGCTAAGGAAGCACAACATCGACCAAGCATGTGCTAAAAACATCTATCTTAAACCCCGCCTAGTGAAAACATTTTATTTTATTTTTTTCCGGTGAAAGCCTAGTGAAAACTTTTACATCTACTTATACACCGTCAATATCAACATTAATTTGAACATTAGTTTCAGAAATTAGAGTTTAACCTAGACAATATTCTAATAATAACATGAGCGCAAATAGTATGAAGTAAAATAAATTGTACGGATAACCATCAATTTCATACACAAAAAGAGAAAGCTCTATCTTAAGGATGATAAACAACGTAAGATATCATGTTCCCATTTAATCCATTATTTCGTTGACTGAAAAAAAATAAAAAATCATATATCCACCCTCAAATTTAAAGAAATTAACTAGAACTAATGAATATTGAACAAATCATAGAAGAACTGTAACTCAAGATCCCATCTACAATATTCACATAACTCAATATCATCATCTTCATCATCTAGTAATTGCCATCGACCTTTCTTCACAGTCCAACCCTTGCATGTGCTCTTCCATTGGCATAGAGGGGCGCGATTGCGCGCTGACATTCTATTATCTTTCCACATAGTTTTTATTAATCGTTCCACATTCTTCCTGCAACTTATAATGCATTTGGACTTTCTTAGAAAACACATATGCTCGAGTCCTTCTTTTCTCAACTCATCATCTTTGGAAGATAATAAGATCATACCATACACATATTTTGCTTCCTTGTGACCCTTTTGAGCAGCATTCTTCAAGCTTCCAAGACCATCTCCATTCGAACAACTAAAGTATTCTCGTAACCCTTCTCTATACAAGCTCTCCAAATTTTCACTTTCCCTGCAGCGCTTCAAGAAGGACAATTCTTTTTCGGTAGCTTTCCACTGAATTAGTGGAAACTTATCCAAAGAAACATGTTTACAAACATATTTATCTTCTGCAGCATCAAGAAAACCTCTGCAACACATTTTCATGTTGAAAAGATCGATGAATGAATGAGAAGCTACGCTCGCAACCACCTCTACTAACAAGTCTCTGGGAAGTGATGCTATGGACGCAGCATAAAAGGGTCTGTGTCGTCTCTTGTTGCATGCTCTCTTCATTGATAATCTTGAAAGATTCATAGTTGGACAGTATGGAGTTGGAGATTTCAAAAAAAAAAAAAAAAACTCAGGAATTCAGAGTTATGTGTAGAGAAAAGGGTTTGATGTGTTTATATATAGAAGTTTGTTAAATCTTATTTTTGTTAACAAGAAGTTGCTATTTTTAAAAGAAGGCTGATATATTTTATTTTATTTCATTTTTATAATTAATGGCGTTACGGTTAGAAATCCTATATATAAAAGGAAAGAAATATAGAAATCCCAGATGCCAGATTCGTAATGATTTGCGATAATCTTGTGAGGGAATTGAAAACTAACTCTTACTAGGTACGTTTGGTAGCCGGTATTTTCCAGGATTCTCTGAAAACTGAATTTTTCTAAATTTTTAATTTTCAGATATTATCGTAAACAGAATGTTTTATCATATTTTTTGAAAATCGAGATTCCCGTATTAAAAAAAATTCCCATCTACCAAACGCAATCCTATTTTCACCGAAACTCTGACTGTATTACCCTTCTTCATTGAATTCTAATTAAAGCTCAATTTCAAAAAAATCGAAGATCTTGGAGAACTAATTAAGTGTCTAACGACCAATCTGATTTGGATTGAGAAACAAATCAAGAAAATCTTCATCTTATATATGAACATATTTTTTTAGTCTTCTTCTTCTTCTTTTTTCGGCAATGAGTTAGATTACTCAAAAAGTAAATTTTATTGATGGTAGCAACAATAAGAAATCATGCGCTATATATTCCTTTCATAATTGTACAACAACATTTATTGACAGGAACATCACAATTTTTGTTTAAATAAAAACAAAAGAAAACGTTTAATGTTGCTTAGCTTTCCAACACTTTTGCTTAATTATCTAAAGTAATAACTTTTATTATCATTAAAAAATTTAGTACTTCACAAAGAATGAAATGCTTAGTTCTTGAACATAAGTTAAATATTCTTATTTCTAATAATTTGAAAAGATTAATAATGTCAATATTTTATGATTTTATCTGTTTTTATTATTTAAAAAATTAAATGATCAGTTTTTAGATTTTTAATTTTTTTTCTTTCTCTGGTCTTCGGCCTTTTTATATTCTTAAAATAAAATTATGATATTTAAAATGGGTTCGCTTTTTCTGCAGTTACTTCAGATAAGTTATCTGCAACACAACGTCGTTTTGGGGCGAAAATCATGGTATTTTTGTAATTTTAATTTATTTCAAGGTTATAATAGTCTTTATATTTTTAATTTTTTAAGATTTCAATACCAAAACGACGTCATTTTAGGCATAAATGCATATAACTTATCTGCATTAACTGCAGAAATATTTTCCCATTTAAAATAATTAAAATGGGACTAAATTGTTGTAATCTCATTTATTATAGTTTTAATGATGATGATAGATTATGATGCTGATATCGATAAAAGCTAATATTTAGAATAATAATCCACGTGTTTTATTCTAAATGGAAATACTAGTGAGGGGTGGGTACTATGGAAATACTAGATAGTATCCACCGCTCGATACTACTTCCATTTAGAATATAAAACACTTGTAGAAAGTTTGTGATTTAAATCAAAATTGTTTCCTTCCCGACATTGCATATTTTTTAAAAATCTGCATAAAGATTTAAAATAGTATAATTAAATCTTAATTTAATATTATTTCTTTAGTATTTCATATTATTAATTATTTCTTTAGTATTTCATATTATTAATTATTTCTTTATGAGATTTCTTTTCTTTTATGGCTTTTTTTTTTAAAATAAGAATAACAAAAATTTTCAAAAGAGGAAACTATTACTATTGAGTTGTTCATATCTTTATAAAATCTTAATAAATTTTTTTAACTATTACAATTTACAACAATTCGACAAAACAAATTTCAAATAAGATATTTACTAATTGATAACATCACAAATTTATTCCAATTAACATGCATGTGTTAAAATATAACAATATCTATTTAAATATGAAAAGAAAAAATATTCTCATATGAGGGGTGTCCAAAAAAATTGGTTAACTTGCCCTACCATTGATCCGACATTGACTTGACCCATAAATACCTATATTTCTTGAACTAGTTTAAATACAGACCCACTTTTATTTGGGTCAGTTTTATACCTGACTTGTTTTAATATTTGACCTATTGACCCAAAATTTGACCCAGACACATTATGTGAAAAAAAGAGAAAATAACAAATACATTAAAAGAAAATTTTTAACATAAAACATTACGTCAAAATTTTTTACTTAAAATATTTCCATAAAAAAAATTTGCAAAAGTTTTTGACGAAAAATATTTTCATCAAAATTTGTGCCAAAAAACATTGCTGTATAAAGATTTGACGGAATATTTTTTTCCAAATTTTTGTATGGAATCTATATTGCGTCAAAATATTTCACAAAAAAATATATTCATAAAAAATTTCGGCGAAACACATTTTCATCGAAATCTTTTGTCGGAAAAAAATTTCATCATAATTCTTTACAAATTTCAAATTTCGGCGAAAATTTCCGACGGAAACATTTTCGTTAAACTTTTTGACAAAAAATAAAATTTCATCGCAATTTTTAGCCAAACATATTTCTATTGAAAACTTTCGACTAAATATTTTCGTCAAGTTTTTTGATAAAAAATATTTCCATCAAAATTTTCAACGAAACACATTTCTGTAAAATAATTTTGTTACAATTTGACAAAATATTTTGACAAAAAATTTTGACGGAAAAAATATTTTGACAAAATTATTTAGAGAATCTAAATTTCATCGAAAGTTTCGAATAAAACATTTCCCTCAAAAGAATTTCCATCGAAAATATCGACGAAACACATTTCCATTAAAAAAATTTGACGTAAAAAATTTCGACAAAATTCTTTACAGGTTTCAAACTTCGGCCATATTTTTCGACAGAAAAATTTTGGTTAAACTTTTTGATAAAAAAAAAATTTCGTCGAAATTTTTAGCAAAACACATTTCCATCGAAAATTATCAACTAAATATTTTCGTCAAGTTTTTTGATAAAAAAATACTTCCATAAAAAAATTTTACGGAACAAGTTTCATTATAAAAAATTGGTAAAAGATTTTGACAAAAAAAATTTCGATAAAAAATATTCTGTCAAAATTCTTTAGAGAATCTAAATTTCTTCGAAAGTTTCGAACCTCGAAACAATTTCTGTTGAAATTTTCGTTAGAACACATTCCCATCGAAATTTTGAACGAAAAACATTCCATCAAATTTTTTTACAGAATTCTTTTTTCGTTTAAAACATTTGATGGAAGAAATCATTTTAGTCAAAACTTTTGACGGAAACTAAATTTCGATAGAAAATATATTCTTGTAAAAATTTTCATCAGAGAAAATATTTCTTCGCTTTTCGACAAAAAATATTTCGACGAAAAAATAATTTTGTGACGAAATTTTCGTCATTTGCAATATAGAAATTTCGATGAAATTTTGTGAGGAAACTAAATCAAAGACGGGTAGGTCAGATTTGACCCACTTTAGAAATCAAGTCAGACCCACTTCAGAAACCAAGTCAGGTCAGATCCGACCCGGTTCTGAACTAGTTCCACAAAATCCAGACCAAGTCATACCTGACTTGGATCAAATTAAAGTGGGTCGGGTCAAAATACCTCACCCATAAAAACCAAGTTGGGTCGAGACGGACAAAAACCTGGCCCGACCTGACCCATGCACAGCCCTTTCATATCATCGCTCCTAAATACTTGGAAGAAAGCATGGACATAATGGATTTCATGGTGAGCATTATGTTTTGATCCAGTGGAGAGTTAGCAGCCACCTGACTTGGCTAAGGAAGCACAACAGCGACCAAGCATGTGCTAAAAACATCTATCTTAAACCTCGCCTAGTGAAAACATTTTATTTTATTTTTTTCCGGTGAAAGCCTAGTGAAAACTTTTACATCTACTTATACACCGTCAATATCAACATTAATTTGAAAATTAGTTTCAGAAATTAGAGTTTAACCTGGACAATATTCTAATAATAACATGAGCGCAAATAGTATGAAGTAAAAAAAAATTGTACGGATAACCATCAATTTCATACACAAAAAGAGAAAGCTTTATCTTAAGGATGCTAAACAACGTATGATATCATGTTCCCATTTAATCCATTATTTCGTTGACTGAAAAAAAATAAAAAATCATATATCCACCCTCAAATTTAAAGAAATTAACTAGAACTAATGAATATTGAACAAATCATAGAAGAACTGTAACTCAAGATCCCATCTACAATATTCACATAACTCAATATCATCATCTTCATCATCTAGTAATTGCCATCGACCTTTCTTCACAGTCCAACCCTTGCATGTGCTCTTCCATTGGCATAGAGGGGCGCGATTGCGTGCTGACATTCTATTATCTTTCCACATAGTTTTTATTAATCGTTCCACATTCTTTCTGCAACTTATAATGCATTTGGACTTTCTTAGAAAACGCATATGCTCGAGTCCTTCTTTTCTCAACTCATTTTCTTTGGAAGATAATAAGATCATACCATACACATATTTTGCTTCCTTGTGACCCTTTTGAGCAGCATTCTTCAAGCTTCCAAGACCATCTCCATTTGAACAACTAAAGTATTCTCGTAACCCTTCTCTATACAAGCTCTCCAAATTTTCACTTTCCCTGCAGCGCTTCAAGAAGGACAATTCTTTTTCGGTAGCTTTCCACTGAATTAGTGGAAACTTATCCAAAGAAACATGTTTACAAACATATTTATCTTCTGCAGCATCAAGAAAAACTCTGCAACACATTTTCATGTTGAAAAGATCGATGAATGAATGAGAAGCTACGCTCGCAACCACTACTAACAAATCTCTGTGAAGTGATGCTATGGACGCAGCATAAGAGGGTCTGTGTCGTCTCTTGTTGCATGCCCTCTTCATTGATAATCTTGAAAGATTCATAGTTGGACAGTATGGAGTTGGAGATTTCAAAAAAAAAACTCAGGAATTCAGAGTTATGTGTAGAGAAAAGGGTTTGATGTGTTTATATATAGAAGTTTGTTAAATCCTATTTTTGTTAACAAGAAGTTGTTGTTTTTAAAAGAAGGCTGATATATTTTATTTTATTTTATTTTATTTTATTTTATTTTTATAATTAATGGCGTTACGGTTAGAAATCCTATATATAAAAGGAAAGATATATAGAAATCCCAGATGCCAGATTCGTAATGATTTGAGATAATCTTGTGAGGGAATCGAAAACCAACTCTTACTAGGGGGCGTTTGGTAGCCGGTATTTTCCAGGATTCTCGGAAAACTGAATTTTTCTAAATTGTTAATTTTCAGATATTATAGAAACTGAATGTTTTATCATATTTTTTGAAAATCGAGATTCCCGTATTAAAAAAAATTCTCATCTACCAAACGCAATCCTATTTTCACCGAAACTTTGACTGTATTACCCTTCTTCATTGAATTCTAATTAAAGCTGGATTTCAAAAAAATCGAAGATCTTGGAGAACTAATTAAGTGTCTAACGACCAATCTGATTTGGATTGAGAAACAAATCAAGAAAATCTTCATCTTATATATGAACAGATTTATTTAGTCTTCTTCTTCTTCTTTTTTCGGCAATGAGTTAGATTACTCAATAAGTAAATTTTATTGATGGTAGCAACAATAAGAAATCATGCGCTATATATTCCTTTCATAATTGTACAACAACATTTATTGACAGGAACATCACAATTTTTGTTTAAATAAAAACAAAAGAAAACGTTTATTGACAGGGCAACCACCCCAGATGATCATGCCCACACCATGCATTCAGAGTCTACACCTTCAGCTCAACCAGCACCAGCTCCTCGAGCCACACGAGCAGCAATTGGACCAATCGTGGCCGTCTCGGATGCTACTAGACCAGTCACAACCGCTCCTATTGCTGTAGACCTAGTTACCCAATGTGCAATGGATGAAAAGAGGAGGGAGATAATTACTTCTGTCAAATTGCTCATTTAAATCCTTAGCTGGTCCTACAAGAAGTACAAGCAGAAAATGTAGTTTCGATCCCACC
Source organism: Gastrolobium villosum (assembly GCA_032173675.1). Taxonomy (NCBI): domain Eukaryota; kingdom Viridiplantae; phylum Streptophyta; class Magnoliopsida; order Fabales; family Fabaceae; genus Gastrolobium; species Gastrolobium villosum. The sequence continues at coordinate 14,396 of JAVKPL010005451.1, read as the reverse complement.
ACCTCTGCCTCAAGTCCATTACGGGATGCCCTAATAAATCCTCGTCGCCCAAGATGAAATACCAGTCAGTCACAACCCGACCAGTGCATATCCTTCATCAAGAAGATAAACTCAAAATAGCAAATCTTCACTAGCTCAGCAAACTACCTTATACTAGTTCGTAAATTATGTTCTGAGCAACACCTCCACCTCGACAGAAACACACCGCTTCCCTTGTCGGCACACTCATCTTGGCACCAAGACTTCGCTTGCTATCGAGTTGGGGAGCTTCTGTTCTGGCCAGCCCAGTTGACTGGCCCAATATGACCAGCCTAATACAAAAGGGCCCATGCCATCTCTTCTCCACCTTACCAGCACCACTAGGGCAACCTTTACAGTTCTGCTAACCTTTCCCCCTGCAGCAGGTTTTTCCTAATATTAGACATTAGAATGCCTTGCTTGGGATAGCCCTATATCCTCTTTGTCTGGACAGACACCCGAAATGTCCCCCCCGCCCCCCCTTTATGCCTTTCTCGCACAATAGCTGTTGTCAGCGTTGCAGCAGCTGCAAAGTGCCTTGCCATAGCTAAGCCAGGCACATATGGCTCTTCCCCATGGTAGTTGACTTTGCTCACTCTCCCATATAGATAATTGCCCAATCCTAACTATAAATACTCCTTTATTCTACACCATGAAGAGACACAATATTACCACTTGTATGAGTCATTACTCTGTCAACTTGGAGAGTCATAGTGGCCATTCAACACCCCCCCATTGTTATACAACACCTAAGACTTTTTTTACATAGTATTGGTTCATGCCATTGCTATCAAAGATACTCCTATATTGACCACTACACCCTTTGGGGTTACATACTTGACTCTCTAGTCTCACTAACAGTTCAAGTAATATGGCATAAATTTTGCTCCCTTAAACTTAGCTTTCAAGTTTTGATTCTTATTATTTCTTATCTACGTATAAAATTTGAATTATTTTTTCAAATATAATTATGTTTTAATTTGCTTATGTTAAGGTGAATTTCTTTTTTTTTTTTGGTCCTTTAGAGTAACAATGGAACATATATCTATTAAATAAGCACTTGTCTTGTTTATATTATTTCCATACTTTGGCCATACTTATTGTCTAAGAATTTTCTTCCGAAAAGTGTGTCTAAGGTGTAAGTTCTCGTGTTCGTCTTATTGGTAATGTAATAGGGGACTCCTTATTTATCAATATATATATATATATATATATATATATATATATATATATATATATGGGCTTTGCAACTCTCTTTTCACTGCAAAATTTGAAAGTTTGCAGCTGATACAAAACCATGGTGGGTCCCACCATTTTTAAAAAATAAAATAAATATAAAAAAAAAATAAAATGACGATGGGTGTATGGCATAAGGAAATCACTTCTGCAAGTGACAGCAGAAGTGATTTCCACTATATATATATATATATAGATATGTATGGGACTTCCTAATTAGTCACGACCTTTTGATAGCATATGCTCTCTTTAGGACTAAGGGGGTGTTTGGTATGAAGATTTTGATAGAATCTTTGGAAAAGTGGGGTGAGAAAAATATGTATGCTATGTTTGGTACGAGATAAATTGAAAAGTACGGTATAAATTGTTTCCAACGAAAATTATTTTCAACTACACATGGGCCAAAAAAAACTGTGGCATTTATTTTAGGGCTTTATTTTTATTATGTTACATGATGTAACATAACCTTCCTACGCACACAATTTTATGTGGGTCACATCCCTTGTTTTTTCTATCTCTTTTCTTCTCTCTCCTCTCTCTTCTCAAATGTGTGGGTAGGTTTGTTATGTTACATCATGTAACATAACAAACATAAAACCCTTTATTTTATCTCAGTAACCGAGAATGTTATGCATAAAATTTGTGGCAGAAATGCCCTGGATGTGTTAATAAAACTTGTGGCCAAAAAAAGGGCATCATCTACTCCTTCGTCTCCGTCCGGTCCGTCTTCGTTTTCTTGTCTGGTATGCACTTCGTGTTATGGAAGACAGAGGGTGATATCAAATCACTATTGCCTTGAACCCATGTATTTGACAGAAGGGGTAGATGATCAGAGTTATCACTGTGCAATAAAAATAAAATAATAACAGACTTACTTGTAGTCTGAATACAGAATCAGATAGAAGAATGTATGCAGAAGAGGATTGAATCCGAGCCCACAGAACGTGTCTCCTTAAGACAAAAGGTTGATGGACACTTGTCTCCCAGGATAGAACGGATTCCGTCTGAAGAATGGTGGCACTACCAATCAACAGCCCAAACGAACACAACAGTATGCCAGAAGAATTCACACCGGAGGATGAAGAACAGTATGCAGTACCGGAAGAACAAAAATTCCGGCAGAGATTTTGAATGTGTCAGTGTCTATTTATAGACACTGACCGGTCACGATGAGCAGTCGCCGGCGGCGAACCGCCGTGTCTGACGGCGGCGAACGGGTGTGACCGGTGACCGTTCCGACGAACAGGTACAACCGGTGACCGGTTCGGCGAGTAGACACCTCCTTTAACCGGTTCGCGAAAAGGAAGAACCGGTTCGGTTCAAAAACCGGCGGGTGGGTTCGAATTTTGGAGGGAAGCAACGTTTGGACAAAAAAAAATAAAAATTTAATAAAAAATTATTTTTAATACACACAACCGAACCGAGCCGCGCCGGGCCGGCCGGACGGAGGCGGCGCGCGCGCGCGCGTGTGTGTGGTGGTGAACCAAAGCCCACCTATCTCCTCCCCTACATAAAATATGTAGTGACCCAAGGGCCAATTAAAGAGATGGAGGTGGGAGTTTATATACTCTCCCACTTTCTACCAATTGTCCAATGTGGGACTTTGTTAAACAACCCACACAACTCTTCATCTTCCCTTTTCTCTTTTTCTCTATTAACCCACTTCTTATTCATAACTAATGGATCATTGTATATTAAACTTACTATTAATTCCAACAATCCCCCACATGGATAAGAAGTCAAATCATCGTGATTAAATGCATAAGAGTATAAATGCAAAGTGTAAATTCCTCAACGAGAAACAACTGCATCGAGATAGGTGGAGTTACCTTTGAACCTTTTATAGTGAAAACCTATCGGATATACTCGGTCAATCGGTGGTCTAGGGCAACTTGAACCGTCAACCTTTAGTGTATACCTAGACAATATGAGTCACACAATTGCTTCTCTAGCATTGTTGGTCCTTTGTTGCGCCCATTTTGGCCGTGGGACACCTACCTGGTTCTGCGAGTGTTGTTAGAGAATCGGCCTTTGAAAAATTCTCATAGAAGCGGCCCTCACTTCACACTCACATAGGTGATTTCTTGTGATGTAACTCACTATACATCATCTGAACACAACAGATTAAGAAATCATTAAAAGCCTAAGTGCTTACCCTCATAAATACACTGTCTTGTCTAGGAATGAGTATGAGTTTAAAACTCCACGGTGTTTGGGCAGTCGACCATCACTTAGTTGTCTCTTTGAACCTAGTTCATGGGATCTCCACTCTTCTAGGTAGAGTTACCGCAATGCTCAACAATTGATAGGCCTTAAACCCATTCCTTTCGACAAATATTCAACCAACTCTCTAGGAATCCCTTTGGTTAACGGACCCGCTATGTTCTCCTTAGACTTAACATAATCAATTGTAATGATTCCGTTCGAGAGTAGTTGTCTTACGGTATCATGTTTACGACGTATGTGTCTAGACTTACCGTTATACATGACGTTCTTGGCCCTTCCAATAGCGGCTTGGCTATCACAATGTATGCATACAGATGGTACCGGTTTTGGCCAATTAGGAACATCCTCAATAAAGTTACGAAGCCATTCGGCTTCTTCACCAGCCTTATCTAAAGCAATGAATTCTGCTTCCATGGTTGACCTTGCGATGCAAGTCTGTTTGGACGATTTCCAAGACACAGCACCTCCACCAAGGTTAAACACATATCCACTTGTGGATCTAGTGTCATTAGAGCCGGTGATCCAGTTTGCATCACAATACCCTTCTATAACTGCGGGGTATTTCTCGTAATGCAAAGCATAATTTTGAGTATACTTTAAGTATCCCAAAACTCTTACCATAGCTTTCCAATGATTTTCATTTGGATTACTAGTAAAGCGACTTAGTAGACTTACTGCATAAGCAATATCAGGTCTGGTGCAGTTCATAACATACATCAGGCTACCCAACACTTGAGCATATAGCTTTTGTGCTGTAGCTTTACCAGTGTTCTTTAATAAACTAAGATTACAATCTACAGGGTTCCTTACAGGGGTTATATTCAAACTTTTGAATTTCTCAAGAACCTTAGCTATATAGTGAGCCTGTGATAAGGCCAACCCTGCAGATGTTCTATGGATTTTAATACCTAGGATAACGTCTGCTATCCCCATATCTTTCATATCAAATTTACTTTTCAGTAATTGTTTAGTAGCATTGATCATTTGACAATTACTACCCATAATCAACATGTCGTCTACATAAAGACAGACAATTGCAAACCCTTTTCCTGTATTTCGAACATAGACACATTTGTCACATTCATTAATTCGAAATCCATTTGATAACATAACATTATCAAATTTCGCATGCCATTGCTTTGGAGCTTGCTTTAACCCGTAAAGGGATTTTATTAAGCGACAAACTTTCCGTTCTTGTCCTGGAACAACAAAACCTTCAGGTTGTTCTAAATATATCTCTTCTTCCAGGTCCCCGTTTAAGAATGTCGTTTTAACATCCATTTGATGTACTTCTAGTCCATTCAAAGCAGCTACTGCGATCAACATCCTAATGGAAGACAGGGGGTGATATCAAATCACTATTGCCTTGAACCCATGTATTTGACAGAAGGGGTAGATGATCAGAGTTATCACTGTGCAATAAAAATAAAATAATGACAGACTTACTTGTAGTCTGAATACAGAATCAGACAGAAGAATGTATGTAGAAGAGGATTGAATCCGAGCCCACAGAACGTGTCTCCTTAAGACAAAAGGTTGATGGACACTTGTCTCCCAGGATAGAACGGATTCCGTCTGAAGAATGGTGGCACTACCAATCAACAGCCCAAACGAACACAACAGTATGCCAGAAGAATTCACACCGGAGGATGAAGAACAGTATGCAGTACCGGAAGAACAAAAATTCCGGCAGAGATTTTGTGCAGAAAAACCGGATGGATTTCTGAATGTGTTGGAGGGAAGAAACGTTTGGACAAAAAATAAAAATAATTTAATAAAAAATTATTTTTAATACACACAACCGGGCCGGGCCGGCCGGGACGGACGGCGGCGGCGCGCGCGTGGTGGTGAACCAAACCCTACATAAAATATGTAGTGACCCAAGGGCCAATTAAAGAGATGGAGGTGGGAGTTTATATACTCTCCCACTTTCTACCAATTGTCCAATGTGGGACTTTGTTAAACAACCCACACAACTCTTCATCTTCCCTTTTCTCTTTTTCTCTATTAACCCACTTCTTATTCATAACTAATGGATCATTGTATATTAAACTTACTATTAATTCCAACACTTCGAAGCTAAGAAACTCATTGAGGAGATGCCTATTGAACCCAATGATGTGATTTGGAAGACTTTGCTAACTGCTTGCCAAATTTAAAAATATTTATGTTGAACCCATAGCAGAGCCTATAGGTGACGAATTGATTCAGCTGAATTCATGCAATCCAAGTTCCTATGTGCTCTTATCTAATAATTACTGAGACAGGTCATGCGAACTGAGAAAAGAAAAACAAACGACAGAGACACACACACTGTCCTATTATAAAAAGAACGTTTATAACAAATATTCAAAAGGTAGGCAATTTTGTTATTTCATTCCACATTCCTTCATATATTTCACAACCAACCAAATCAACCAAACATAGAATTATAAAAATAATTCAACATTCCCAACAAAAATTTTGGTCTACCAAACACCTTTTTGTAACTTACCTGGAATAAAAAAAATCATGTCATATTCTCAATAATTTTTTTTTCTCGGTTAAAAAAAATATCTCTCATATCAAACACCCAAGTTTCCAAGTTAGAATCTTCTAGGGATAACTTTAGCATTGAATTGGGCCACTGTTATTTATAAGTGATCTATTTGCTCTCCTTGATTCGGCCAAGGTTATGATATAGTAATTCGTTGTCTTACAAGAAGAATTGTTTCTTAATGTACAAACTCAATTCAATTCAAAAAGTTGTATTAATGATAGTATACTTTATTTATCTGATAAGTCCCTTATATAAGAGTTTATCGAATTTGAAGAATGGACATTACACAAGTCAACCTATTTGTATTAAAAAATTTCACAATATCTTTTTAATAATAAAATGGAAAGGTGAGTATGAAACTTGTAATATATTTCTCGCAATATATACTATATAATAAATTTATATATATTAAATTTAAATATATTCATCATTTCATCGATTATTGGATTGATCCAATTCAAGTCGAGTAGGACCATGTATGTGCCAAAACTCTCCCCACAAGTTTCAACAACTACTTTTCAAGAGACTACTGATTAAGCTGGAACAATCCTTTAACAATTAATCCATATGTTGGTTGGATTAAAGCTTTTGTATAATCCAACCTTTATCGAGATCAGCTTCTTGTTGTTGGTCAACATGGATAGAGTTTCCCTTGTGTAGAGAGTGGTTCTATATCTCCAGCGAGATCAGAGTTGTTTGGCCCAAATTCCCTTCATCTAATTTTTCTCTCCATTCAACTAAGAATTAACGAGTTTGAGATCTCAGCCTAGCCGTTGGTTTGTGAATGCGCCATCGAAATCAAGTTCTAGTTAATGTTTTGCCCGACCAATAAATCTTGGAAACCCATGAGTCCTATTATTTCCCACAATTGCTTTTGCAATTTTGAATACATAATGGATCATTGTATATGTCAGAATTTTTTTATATTGATCATACTCCAACATAACATTTGCACCTTAATGGATAAAATATGTAAATCCTATACTCTTACATGTCTGAGACTCATACTTAATAAAAGGTTATTGACGTGAAAAACCATTTTCTCATACATACCTTGACATCACCAAAACCATATTTTTGTAAATAGCTGCAACCAAAATAAAAATCAGTCCAATCGGGACCAATTAAAATCATGAGACCCTATTCTCATTCTCTCTGTCAATTAACATTCAAAGTGATATTGGCAATTCATGAGCTTGACAGTAAGCAGTTAGGACCATAATGGTAAATGTTTCCACTCTTCCATTGATCAAATAAACAAAGTAGTGAATACTGATAGTATTTATTAACTGATATCTATGAATAATATTCTGATACAAGTATTTCAGAAACATCAGTAAAAGAAAATCCATTATATCAAAAACCCCATCCAAAATGCTGTTCACATCTTCATAAATAAGGTAAGTCACGTTCTCATCAGCATTAATGAATACAGATATCTATGAATAAGCTGATACAAGGATTTTACAAACATCAATAAAAGAAAATGCATTATGTCAAAACCCCATCCAAAATGCTGTTCACAGCTTTATAAATGAGGGAAGCCACGTTCTCATCAGCTGTAGTAATAATGGTACCGGTGGTTCCAATCTCTATCAAGGCTTTGTAAGGGTCTTGTGTGTGAATTATACATACAGTTTGTGATTCAGCATCACTCATACTATGTTCCATAGATGCATTAATACCCACCTTTGATAATGCAGCCAGAAGCTTTCCCGAATCAGGTAAACCCCAATGTACCAAAGGCCTATTTCTTAAGGAATTTTTTTTCTCATTATCCAAGAGCAAGTGATGTCTAGCATTTTCCATTAACAGCTCCCCCTTTAATCTTGCAATATTGATTTCTTCCTTTTTAAATGTTATCCAATAAAACTGGGAAGCCAAATCAGTTGCAATTTTCAACTCTGAACTGTCTTTTCGGTAGGCTACTTTTAAAGTTTCAGCTTCAGTATAGTACAAAACTGAGAAAGGCTTTTCACTTGAAAAACTGATCCGCATCCTCAAATCTTCAGGGCACTAGAAATAAGAAAGGAGTAAAAACGAAAACAGATCATCAGTTCATCACATGTATAATCTTCAATAGCATTAAAGAACTGTATGTATTATAAAGTAAATTTTGTACAATTACCAGAACAGTCTTCGGCTGCAGTGTCTTCAGCAAAGGTTGAACTTTATGCAACCTAAAATGTGGAAATCAAAAAAATGCAGAGAAAGCTAAATACATAAATCAAATGGTCATCAGCAGAGACTTCACTTTTTATTGATTAAATTTCAAAGAAACGATCATTTTGAAAAAACACACTAGTCTTAAGCAGAGGTGCTTCGAAATGGGCACGGGAAAATGGATATACCAAGGAGCCCATCCACATACTGTTAATTCTACAATCATCTGGAAAGAAACAGTTTAGTAGGGTTGATTTATATTATTGACAGGTTTTTCTCTCCCTTATGTTCCTTGGGAGACAAAATTATAAAATGTTACTAACCGGTTAATGTTCATGGAGATTTTGAAAATTATTTGCAAGAACAATGAGATATATACAAGAATCTGCATGTTGGAAGAAGTAACTAAGGGAAAGGTAAACCTACCCAATTCCAGAGGGAAACAGACATTGAAGCACCTTCATTGCAACTGGCTTAAAAGGTAATAGTGCTAGCTCAGGATTTAACACATCCTGAAAAAAGTAAATTTAATTAAATATAGGTCAAAGCCATTCCCCAACTTCATTAAAAGGATGGAACTTACAAGATCACACATATCAAGATACATTTCTATTACTAAAAAAACAAAAAAATAAGGAATAAAATGAGTGGAATGAAGCATCATAAGAATTTATATTACGTGAGGAATATATCACACCTGAAGGATGAGTAAAGATTTTGGATCACCACACCAACGTTGAAGTAGATGAACAACAGGACCCATGCGCAGACTCCAGTGAGGACAAAATACAATGCAGGGCTCCTGCCAATTCATTCTATGAGCAATACATCAGTTTTGTGAGCAAATAACAATAAAAAAAGTCTAGGCAAACCATGACTGACTTATGCAGTTTGTTAAATTTGAACGCATACATTCTGACGGTATTAAAAGAAAGTAAAACTCAAGATAAGAAACACAAATTTTCCCCAAATAATTAACATTGCAAGAAAAAATAATTTTGCATCTTGAAAGTGCAAACAGACATAAAATTAGTAAATTTGATTGACCTATCAAAAGCTCATTATAAGAGAGAAGAGAAAGGAAAAAAAAGGTAAAAATCTCACAAGAGTTGATGCGAATGAATAGTGGGAACCACATGAATCTTTTTCTCTTTTAGGAGCTTTAAGTGTGCAAACAATGGTTCCCCAGCAAATAGCTGCAGCATCAATTAAAGTAATAAAACAAAAGTTAAATATTGTAAATCAAAGTATGCAAGTGCAACAGACCAAAATCATAATTCTAAAAGTCTGTACTCTTTCTTGGCGCTGTTTGCAAAGCCATTCTGGTATGATGTTAAGCAATGACAGTAATTCTTCAGCCACTGAAGAAATTATATAAACAGGAACCTATAAATATAAAAATAATTAATACAAATTAGTATATGTCAATGTGGGCATCTCAGATTTTGCACCAAAAAATCCTTTTGCCAGTTATGTTTATTTACAAACTTTCAAAGATTGAATTTTGACTTTAACTGTCTTTCCCATTACAAGCACAAAAAGGAAAATGAAAAGCAGTACAGTTTTAAACAATAAACAATTGTAAACAATATCACGGGTCTAACTCTCTTAGCAAACAAAAATAGAAAATGAGAATAAGAAAAACAAACAGAACCTGAGGCTAATGCCACATAGGTGGCTAAAGACAGGCATCTTACCAATGAGTGGGAACAAGCAACTAAAAAGGATATGGATATGTGGTTTTGCAGGACAGTAAATAGCAATTTAAACAAGGCTAATTAATGACACCCCCAAAATATTTTCCATATTTCCATCAATGTTTTTCCTTGATTTTGATGACCATTCAACAGAGACCATACTAAAAAAAGAAACGGCACCTTCATAGCTGAAGCTTCGAGTGATGTTGTAATTTCCTCCACAAGCTGTAAAATAGTTCCAAGTTGATTAATAGGAATAAGAACTGAACCACCAACTTTGAGACACTCTATAGCACATGAGCATATGAAAACCAGTTTTTCCTTTTCTTCTGAATTCTCATCAGAGATAAGGTTGAATCCAGCCGAAGATAATAACTTATCATCAGTTGGAACAGAGTGATTATCCCGATCCTCAACATCTTGTGCATCACTCAAGAATGAGAAATCTGAATAAATTAAGGCACAAGTCCCCTGTAGACTGCGGTAATCAAAAGCCATTGCATGAGCAGAAATGAAGCTGGAGCTCGAAAGATAAGCAATATCTCCCTTTGGGCCATTTAGAATCCAATTACAACTGCCTATTTCTACACCGGAGCTGAATGGTTTTATAACCAATGTGCCATTGTAGCAAGTTTCCTCAGCATAATTAAGTGTGTGAATCTTTAGCATGCAATCCTTCACATCAGCTGCACTGAGAAATTGCACACATTACATCCTCAACAACCAAAATTTGCAATTTTGATAAAATTCTATTAGATGCAACTTAACTATACTAACAAGGATTATATAATACAGATACAATTCCCAAATGAGTGCATTGTGGTCCCAAACGTAATAGAACAGAATATACAGAAATAGAGAGGTAAAAGTGGTACCTGTCTATTATCAAGAACTGGTAACGAAGAGGGAGAGACTATTCCCCAAGGATTTCCCCTTAAAACTAAGCTATGGCTCTTTTTAGTTTTGAATTGAATGAATGAATTCCCCCAATTACAGTGATTCCCTATCTAACTGCCTAACTGACTGTATACTAGCCTGCCTAATTAACTAACAACCCCATCAATTAACTCCTCTTATTCCTACATGGATACACCTTCCAAGTTCCAACCTCACTTGGTTGGGTCCTAACAGATTGCATATAAAAAATACTCAAGGCAAATAACTAATAGAATCCCAGATGGGAGTTAAATGCACCCATCTCTGCCATGCACAGGGTTAGGGTGATTTCACTGGCTTTTGGAGACAAATCTCCAGAGACAAAGAAGAGAAAAGCATTTGAATATAAATATATTATAATTAGTTAATCACAAGATAATAACATACAGCCAGTGCATGTAAGTTTTGGATATAGAATATTTAGTCCCTAGCAAGTCTTGTATTAAAATGCATATTAAGAGTAGATAACCTGTACAGGGGTGTCCAACCACCCAACTCCACTCCATCTTTTCCCAAGAGTATCTCTCTCAATTCAGAAGAAAGTAGTTCAAGTTCTTCCTGCCTCAGCCATGGAGGGAAATCAGATTCCTCTGGTCCATAAAACTGCCTAAACTCAAAATGCATTGATACAAGATCCTCCATCATTAGCTGGCCTAATCTTGCAGATGCTTCAGTTACATAGATCTAACCAATTGAACAAAAAACTAAGCAAATAAAATTTGGGGACGGAGATTAAGAAAAATGAGAACATAGTTCAATTTAATATATATACACACACACACACACACACACACACACACACACACACACACAACATCAACAGGAAATCTACCTTAGCTGAGAAACCCTTTGTTCGAGTAAGAAAGGGTAATCCCATAATACCCATTGGACTGGAGATTAATATGACATCAATGAAAGAGGCATTCCATAGGTGCAAGTTATTAACAGTCTTGTACCAAGGTTCTGCAAAAATTAAGCTTTTAGCATCAAGGAGCATCTCAATTTTCTGTCTCTTTTCATCAGACCCAACCTTTGAACCCAGAAAACAATTGGCCTCGGTGTTGTTGCTTTCTTCAAATGGAAAGGCATCCAAAGTAGTAGGAACAGGGGAGAAGGCCATAAGAGCAGAAAGGTCTAGTGGGCAATCCAATAAGATCCTAATCCCACAAAAATTAAGCATGTGACATGGTGGGAAGTGAAAGCCTCTACCTTTGCTCAAACATGTCTGCAAAAGCCCGAGAAAGATAACAAAAATTTAAACCATGAAGAGAAATTTAGTATAAATAAAAGATTCTTTCATATGCCATTACACAAACAAACAAAAAAGCAGCTACAGTAAGAAACTCACCAACTTCATAGAGGACGAAATGGATACCCTCTTGTAGCTTCCCAAAGAAGGTAGGAGTGGCTAGTGGCTATGGAAGAAGAAATATTGCCTGAAGGGAGCACTTAATCGCAAAAAGGCCTACAAATGTAACTAAAAAATTACCAATTAGTAAAATGAAATAAAATAAGATCTCATAAAAGGGGTGAACCAAACAAACCTACATTTATGCTCCAATTTCCAAATTCACAAGACCAACTACAAAAAAATGGGTAATGCCACAACTGGAGTCAGAGCATGATGACAAAAAAATATAGAAAAATATAGTTGGTACCACCTTTTTTGTAAGATAGGGTAAATTTTCATTTCTATTAGACAATTGGAAGACTTTTCACTTGATTTACCATCATCATCAACAACACATGAAGATGGGAATTTTTAGTGTCTTGCAAAATTGATTATTTCAGACCTCTATAATGTCATTCGAAACATGATGCATATTGTGGAGAAGCAAATAATTGTGATGTTAAAATCAATGGCGGTGCAAGAACTGCAGAAACACATTATAAGTACAAGACAAAGTTTGCATTGTATCTGTAGTGAGCAACTAATTGAAGGAACAACTAATTGAAGTTCTATACTGGTAACCACTTCAACCTAGTTGCTTTCATAGTGCAGTGACATTTTTGCATACAAAGGTCATAAAAGAATAGATATAAAAATAAAAAAATAAAAAACTGAGAAGTTTGTTAGAAATTCATGGAACATCATTAATGATTGTTGATTGGGCATAAAAGCATTGAGAAAAATCTAAAACCTAAAAAAGAGGATTGAGGTTATTAACTCACGGCAGTTGAGCAGCTAACACTTTGATTCTCTCCGGCAGCAGACAACAGAGAGAGGGATAACACGTAAGGTAGCAGGGTCAAAGTGTAGTCTATATGTATTGATTGGGTTAGGATTTCGGTTTTCAAATTGCCAATTACATAGTTAAGAGGTATTTAATGATTTTCACATACGAGGAATTAGAAAGGAAAAAAAAAATTGAACATCCCAATTCAATGACCAACTGTCCCCGAATCCAACTCGTAAAGAATAATGGGGAAATTTTTCTACAAATAGAGATAATTTTAAGGATTTTGTCGTTTTAAATAACGTAAATTATGTAATTTTAGGAGAAAGATAAATATAAGAAATGAAAATTATGGAGAAAAAATAAATGGTTCTCTTAAGGGAAAAATATTTTTCAGTCACTGGATATAAAGTTATCTCCAGTAAGCAATGTTGTTAAAATCGAGATATTAAGTAAAATTAGAAGGGGATTAAAAAATCATAAAACGTAAAATAGTAAAGTTATCTCCAGTAAGCAATGTTGTTAAAATCGAGATCTTAAGTAAAATTAGAAGGGGATTAAAAAATCATAAAACGTAAAATAATAAAGTAAAAAATCATAAAAACGTAAAAGCGTTTGGAATATTAGTAAAATTGTTTTGATGAAAAATAATCGTAAAAATGTTTTGATGAAAAACAATCGTAAAAACGTAAAATCGTTATGATAAATCGAGATTTTAACAATAATGTCAGTAAGTTCAAAATGACATCGTTTTAAGGTTATAAGATTAAAAAATTATAATGATAAAGATTAATATAACCCTGCAATATATTAGAATTGCAAAAACACATTAATTTCTGCCTCAAAATGACATCGTTCTAGACTCTCACTGAGATAACTTATCTTCATTGACTGCAAAAAAAATCCTTTACTTTTTTTAATTTAAATCTTTAAAATGACGTAACTTTATATCATTTCAAAAAAACACGCTTCCCTAATTTTAAAATAGAACTAGTCTCACTAATTTTTTTTTCTTTACTTCTCTTCACAATGGAATTAACTTATTTACTACTCCAGATACTTTTGGCTACTTGTTTTTTAACAAGGGAAAAATAGATAATCTTGTTATAAAAAAATAAAAATAGATAATCTATCTAAATTTTTAACAATATTAAAAAAAATGAATTAGATGGAAAAAACTATATAGAGGGTAAATGACAAAAAAAAAAAATTAAAAAAACAAAGATCTCATTCTTATTGATAAAATCTGCCCCGAATCCCATATTTAATGAAAAATCCAAATTCCTCAACTAAACATGGAGAATATTGGGAAAGTAAAATATAAATAATATGATATTTTTTAGGTAAGATATTATTTAAAAAAAGGATAAGATCATTTTACATCAAGGTGAGTTATATTCTTAA